>PVIR01019289.1:0-32168 GCA_004026965.1 Petromus typicus
TTTTGGTGTTGTTTCTTTTAAATTTGTATAACAATTTCTGTGCTGGATATTAGCTCAAAAGTCCTGTGATTCTGTTCTGTGTAGGGAAGTGAATAACTGAGCAAATGGCCGATTAGTGCTGTCTCAATGAAAACGCTCTTAGCATCTTGCAAGGTGTGTGGATTAGTCTTATTAGTTTGAATACAGACAATTACTCTAGTTATGTATGTTCCACAAAAGGCTTCATATCTAAGTTATCTAAGTTTTCCATATTATTCTTATGAAAAATGATATCAGAATATATTTTTTACCTCTTGAGACTATAATGTCAAGTGAAATAAATCGGTAACACAAGCTTAAATGTATGTGATTTCTGTTATATCAGATATCCAATCATAAATAAAGAGCATAATAAAAGACAGATTATAGGAAGTAGAGAGATTGAGTTTTCTCAAAAGGGAAAAAGATTGAGAGCACATGGGAGGGAAAGGAAGAAAGGGGATAAAAAGATAATTAAAATGTGGTGTGTACCTCCACCAACTCCTAACAAGGAATTTAAACATTATGTGCTAAAATCATGTACAGTTACACTTTGGTTCGTGAATACTTTCATTCAGGAACAATTCAGTTCACAAATCAAGTGTTGGCAAAAAACTGCTTCTGCACTGGACATCAGGAGAAAACACAGCCACTGCCATCGTCTCTGGAGTTGTGGGACAAATTACGGTCATAAACCAAGACATTACTCAACCTAAAAAAATATATATATTATAATATATATTATTATGTATATTATATATGTTGCAATATATATATTATATATAAATCATAATATTTTTTGTTTTTTAGATTGCTCTTAACTTGTATCTTAAAATTCTGCATTCATGAATATAAAATAAAATATATTTATAAGATAATTTTAGTAATTTTTCTCATAGATGTACATGGGTAAGGAATGATATAATAGATAAACTGAAAAAAATTGAGAAATCATGTATTAGTTCCCACTTGATTTTTAAATGTTTGGATTCTGTTACTTATAGCTGCTGTTACAGAACTGGCAATAAATTTTTCTTGATAAATTAGGCAGTCATGATGAGTTTTAAATTTATTAAATTGTGACTTTATCTCTTTCTGGCTATATCATTGTAAGTCATTTCATAATGGTGAGGATGGAACCCTGAACTTCACCTGCATATGAAGCAATTGCTCTACCAGTGAGGTACATTCTGAGCCCATCTTCAGTATTTTTAATAATACTGGATATAATTTATGGAGATGGATGCTTTAAAACAATATTTCACAGGCTAATTTGATCTATTTCAGAGAACTAAGAGAATAAGATGTCATAGATGGTACATCAGACCTCATTATTAACACAAATTCTATCAATTAATATGAAGTTACCTGTTAGTAGATTGCAAATACTTTTCTAGATATATTTTAAAAAATCTAAATATAATATCACTTATATATACTATCATGGGGTCTTTATAATTTCTGTTTATATTTCCCCAAAATATAATTCTCTTAAAGATTAATGAGGTTTATGCATTAAAGTGAATTTTTCATGAGGGTGAGTATATTTAATTTAAATAAAATTTTAAGTTTTCAGATCATTCTTTTGCTACATTTTAATTTTAGAAGATTTTTTCAATGTGGAAATAAAAATAATATTTTTCTATGTCATGGGATCAGAATTGGTTAGTACTGATTTAGGGACAATTTCATAATGTAGAATGGAAAGAATCTTGATGAAACAAAGCAAACAGCTTTGAGTAATGGAGGTCTTTAAAAAATCTTAACCTCACTGTTGCATTGAGTGTTATTGTGACTGTTCCAAAGCATGCTGTGATTCAGACTGAAGAACCAAAGAAATGAGCACTCACTACAGGGAGAATTTATAAAGAAGCTAGAGGATAAATATCCATGGAATATCAACCTGTTCAGTTTGTGGCAGCAGAGTAACATAACTTCCATTGAAGATATCTGGTATTTATTTTTTGTTGCTCCAAAATACCTATCTATTCCACCAGTAACTATTTCTTCATCTATAATCTTAAATTTTTTCTGTGCTTTCTTAATTAACACATAAATAATATTTCTTTGGAAAAATAAGACAATTCATGATCCTTAAAAGTAGGCAAGGATGAAAATGTTGAAATGTCTAACATTTTAAATTGTTCTTCATCTATCATTAGGTAGTATTGTAAAATGTACCTAGTGAATTAAACAAATGTTTAATGAAGCATTTGAGGAATTGCTAAGCTAGAGAACAGGGACACTTTGTTTTCTGATTACTGCATTATGATTAACTAGATTCTGTCATAACATTCTATCTCAATGAGGATAAAATTCAAATGAAGATAATGAAGTGAGTTATTGTCAATTTAAACTCATTTTTAAGTTTTGAGATTATTCCTTCACCATATTTTTATTTTTAAAATTTTTTTCAAATGTGGAATCATAGTGATGATTTGGATAATTTTATTCTCCTGAAGGCAAACACTTTTAAAGCTAATTTTATATGCATTGTTGATATATAATACTTTATGTAGAAAAGATAAACTTGCCTTTGAAACCACAGATCTCAGAGAAAAATATGGCTATTGATGAGTGAATGGATCAGGCTTGATTAAATTTAATTTAGCTTAATATGTAATTTAATTTATTTTGCATTGTGATGGGATTGAGATTGAAAATAGGGTCTTCACACTGACAAAATTTCCAGTGTCCCCACCCTTTTTATTTTAGTTTTGAGATAAAGTCTTGTTGGAAACTAAATTTTAGATAGGGTGAACTGGAACTTAAATTCTTTCTGACACAGTCTCCTACTCCAAGACTTCTGGGATTACAGGTTTCTATTACCATCCTTGTGTTGATGAACTTTTTTTTTAGGCTGATTTGTTATACAGTTTAATCTAGTCATGCATTCATGGAAATCGTTCTCTTCACCCTTCTTAGTGCAGGACGAGAGTCATGTAGCATGCCAAAAAGTTGAATATGATTCTTAAAGTTAATTTAAAAATTACTTGAATATTCTGTATTGCCTTAAACCAAGATCTTTTATACAATGTAATGCAAACTTAAACTCAGAATTTATCTACACATGCTCTCCTTTTATTAGTTTTTTTTAATCTTGAGAAACTATATTCCTCTTTGTAGTCTGAACTGATTGTATATGTGTAAACAATAAAATATTTAATTGGTTATTGTCCTATAACATTCTACTGCTGCTTCTTCATTGTGTTCATTTCCCATGAATCCTTAGATGACCTGCTCATAATCTGTGTCAGAGATCATAATAGGAGAAGTTAGGATTTAGAGCTAACACTTCATGCTTTTCTACCATCTCCAGTATTGTTTGAAGCACCTTTTGCTTTGTTTCTGTAAAATAATCACTAAATCTTTCATTAATCTGTAGTGATTTCCTGAAGATTTGACCTTGTAATCCCAATGTATGTAATACTGCACATTAATGAGGCAGAAAGATTTTGGTTCTCACACACAGTAAGGATATCATCATAGTCCTAAAGATTCTTCATTGTGCATTTAGTTATAAAACAGATATCACTGAGGGCTTATCACCTATCAGATAATATATTTGTTTCTGAAAATTCAGTAGTGAACAAAACAGACTAATTCTCTCTCTCTCTCTCTTTCTCTCTCTCTCTCTCTGCTGTTTAGTGTTTACCTAGACTCCAATGGTAGAGAAAATATAAAATAATATAAAATATAAGTCTTCTTACTTCCTAATATCTACATATTACTTTTTTCCTTATTTATACTTTAGAAAATGAAGAAGATATGAAGAATTGGTGACAGAAGTTAGGGAAAGCCAAATTTAAAATGTTCAACATTACTGGTCATTTGAGTGATGCAGATGAAAATAACACTGAGGTTTATTCTTACTCCAGCAAGAATGGCTGCTATTAATAAATCAAGAAATCATAAATGCTTGTGGGACTGTAGGGAGAAAGGAAACCTTCACTGTTGGTGGAGATGTAGGCTGGTGCGACCACTGTGGAGATTAGTGTGGAGAGTCCTCAAAAAACTAGCATTAGAAGACCCATTTGATTTTGCTATTTTTCTACTGATTATATTCATGAAAGAGTGGAAAGCACAATATAACAGTGACATTTATGAACCCATGTTTATAGCAGCTCAGTTTGTACTAATTAAATCTTGGGAAAAGCTCAACTGTCCATCAGCCAATAGATAGATAAAAAGATGTATTTTTTGAAAAATAAAAACAGAATATTAGTGATAAAGAATAACAAATTAGAGATGCTTATAGATAAATGGATGTGCCTTGAGGCCATACCCTTAAATGAAATAAATAAAACACAAATGTGTAAATACTGTATCATTTCTATAGTGTGAGAATCTGAAAGTGTAAGTAAGAGCCAAAATGTATGATAAGTATTGTAAAAAAAACCAAAAATGTTTAAAGGGAGATAGTAACTGGGTAAGGGACGGGAAAAGTAAAGAAGAGAAAGAAAACAACTGACGTTAAAAAGGAAAAAAAATGAGGGAAATATGAGTTCAGGGGTTGAAAGGAGGACAGAGGAATGGGAAAAAAATAAGACTCAATATATATCATTTACTGGTACAAATTCCCAATGAGGAATGCGATCATGATGTATTCATAAAATATAGTAATAAATTCAATTTATTAACAAAAAACAGAAGGAAAAAATGGAAACAGATTTTGCAAATGTGCAGAAGAGTTAGCAGGAATAGGGAAGGAAAAGGATCCCAGTTGTTAAAAAGATTTAACATGTTCAATGATACATGTACATCTCCACAAAAAATGTGCTGCAAACATATACAAATAAAAACAAACAGAAATACTCAAATTTGAAACATACACACATAAACACATCAGATAGGAATAAATGATGTGATGAATATATGCATGTGGAGAGAGGAGTAAGGAAGCCAGTAAAAGTCTTTAAAAGACTTTTAAAAGCCCACATAGTTAAACTAAAATAAAAACTAGAATATATTATCAAATGAAAAATTCCAAAAAAAAAATTTCATGAAAGATAAGAATGATTCAGTACCAGTATACCCTTATATAAAAATATTCTTAAGAAATTCATTTAGGTAGAATGAAAATTATTTTGATTCTCAAATAGAAACTAAAATTTAAAAGTCCATAAATAAAATAAAAGTACATCTGAAACCATAATCAAATGTCCTTTGTGAATTAAAATGACAAAAAGTAAAATGTTCTTTTGATAATATCATATAAATCATGCAAGTGATATTTATGTTATTGCTTTGTAAAATTCTTCTACTAATTGGGTGACAGGTAAGCATATTGATGTATTTTAATACTTGGTACTAATTTACAAATGCAGTGATTTCTAAAGAAATATAACATAAAAATGTAGCTTATGCCTTTCAAAAATGTGCAGGGAACAGTATAGCATATCAGAAATAAAAATGATACCATGATAAAAATAATCATGCAGGTAAGAAACTGTGCTTTATTGGTGTAAATGTTCAAATAAAACACCAAATTTTTTCATTTCATAAAATAATTTACAAATATACTCTTTAATGTCATTACAAATCATACAAGTTCACAAACATCAAGTTGAAAACAAAACAAAAACCAAAAATAATAAAAAGAAAATATATGTAACACACAAAATAGTTTATAAGAAGTATTACTACAGTTAACTGTCATCATATGATGGTATGTCATTCAAATGGTATAAAATTTACCAGTGTAGTTTGAAGTTTATAAAATGTTTAAATAAGACCATAAAAAGAAATTGAAAATATACCTTTGCATATGTGTATTTTACTTAACTATGTCAGTAATGGATAAACTAGTTTTAAGCAACAGATGATAAACTGTTTTAACAGGAATACAACTGTCAGGCCGGGGAGTTAGCTCAGTGGTTCTGGCGCCTGTCTTGCAAGTGCAAGGGCCTGGGTTCGATTCCCCGGCAACCACATACAATACTGGGTGTGCAGACTCACGCTCAGCAGCAATCAGCACCACATACCACAGTCCCGGGCGTGGTGGCTCATGCCTGTAATCCCAGCACTCAAAAGGCAGAGGCAGGAGGATTACTGTGATGTGAGTTTGAGGCTGAGCTCAGGGCCAGCCTGAACCACAAACTTAAGAAATATTTCTGACTAAGTCCATGTTTAATGAACTGTATATCATTAAGACTGTTTGTTACTAAAGCTCTCCTTTTCCTAAAGAGATGTTAATTTGTCAGTGATTACTGAGAGCCAAAATTTCCCAACAGAACTTGCCAAAAAGAACACAATCATTAAAAAGGCTACAGATGATCTGTCTACTTAGAAGTTTGATAGAAGGGGAAAAAACAAACAAAAAAAAAAAAACACAAAACTTCAGTCAATAATTCGAATCCAGAAATTATATGAAACAAATTAAATGAAACTATACCCTTGAATCTTAATCTACTCTAAGACTTTCATGTTTGCCTCTCTAATTTGAAATATATATATTTTTTGTACCAAAATATGCAAATAACCTGCTGGAGTCACTTAATCACATTGCATAGGTCTGTTCTCAGATGTTTCCACCTCAGATGAATCAGTCCCACTACATAAGCCACAGGACTGGGACAAGCTATCTAGAACTCTCTACATCCTCTACTTTATTTTTTCCCATTAGTTTTTTTTTTTCCTTTCCTAATAGTACATAATTTTGAACTTGTATTTGTTACTTCTGTCTTCTACATGGCTGCACATTGTTTGAGAGTAGGGACTTAACTCTTTTCACTTGTGTATCTCTAAGCTCTTCAATAGTTCCTGACATCTGTATGATAGTCAGAAATACTAAGGGCAGAGAAATAAAAGAATCCAGGTATTTTTGCCTACAATCTTGGCATCAGTCTTCCTTGTTTGTTGTCACAACACATACTGAATCTCAGTCCTTTTCATTTCAGTTCTGAATATATTTTGATTTTGCTTGAATCTTTTACATCTTTCGTATCCTGCTCCAGGATACTGCTGTCAACTATCTATAGTTTTATAACTTGTTAAATTTTATTGTTTTTACTGAATTCCTTCACTTCTACTTAACCTCTACTTAACTACTTAACCACTTCTACTTAACGTTAAACCTGTTTACTTCTTAGAACCAAAGTCATCTTTTATAAGTGAAATATACTATTATTATTTCTCATGGCTAGTGGGGTATAGTAATTTTCCTCTCTTTACAAAAAAATCCAATTTTATTTAGAAAATCCAAATTTCTTACCCAATCCCTCAGGAACCTATATTATAATATGGTCCATATGAACACTACTTACAACATTTCCAAATACTTTTTCTTTTTCTCTTTTGCTTCACTCTGGAAATACTGGTCTTTTGACACTCAGCTTTTCTTTTAAATCTCAGAACCCTTGAATGTGATGTGTTGTATATCTAACACTCCTTTCTCGTATTTTTGATGGAAGGCAGTTTCTTATAATTTATTACCCAGTTTAAATAACACTTATTCAGACATATTTTCCTTTGCCATTTCACCTTTATGTCTGCAATTATTATCTCTCACAGTTTCGTGGTGACTTCTATTATAATACTTATGTGGAAATGTGGCTATTATGGGCTTTATTACATGACTAGGTTTTTGTTTCTCTATATATAAAATATAAACTTCATCATAACAAGGGCATATGGTCACAAATCATTGTGCTTAGAGCAGCTGCAATCAGTTTAAATATGTAATTGTGAAGAGCTATAAAAGACTGGAGGCTTCACTCTGATTGAAAGATAAGTTGTTTGGCCTTGATGATATAGATTGCAATAAGAAGAAATTTGGGGTCAGAGTTGAAGAATTTTAGGGCAAATAACATAGGGTGCAGCTTGTGGTCCGAGGTGCATCAGTTTTTGTTTTGTTTTGTTTTGTTTTTTTTCCCTGTAGGATCCTCAGGGGTGCAATGGTTTCAGCATAGAATTATTCAAACAGATTGGGTTGATCAAACAAAAATGAAATGATTTTAGTGAGCCATAACTGTTTTAAGGGCTTTACATATACTCAACCATTAGTGCAGAGTGAAACACATTATTTTTTTGGACAAAAATGAATCTACTCTTACTTTGATAGAGAAACTATCTCTACTGCCAAAGTTAGTCTCTGTGTAAATATTCTTAGTGAGATAGAACAGAGCTAAAGCTGGCAAGGTAGCTTTGCAAGTACACGTAGAAACACAAAAATTGTGGAGAACTGCCTTAAAAGAATAATGAGAGTCCAATAAGTGTTTCCTTTTTCATTAAAATACCACCTAAACATTTTCTGTGTGGGGGGGTGGAGTTATGTTGGTAAGGATTTGGATGAGTAAATTGACATTTAGCCAAATTGGGACAGTTTTACAGATGGTGGCTGGCAAAAGGACAAACTTTGAAGTTCCCAAGTTTTCATCTGACATAGCTTCAGAAAGATATATTACTAATGAACAATTCAGGAAAATATACATAATGGGAACAATTTTGTTTATGAGCTATTTTTGGGGTTGTTTCTTTTTGGCCGAATACAACCTTATTCCTTAAGACATTTCTTCTTTTAATCACTCAACATTCACTTATTAAGATGTTTTTAAAAATTTTATTAGGCATGTTTGTTAGTACTTAGCATTTATATTCCTCATAGGGAGTTGGTACAGTATATATACACATTAATTTTTATCTCCTCTTTCATAATGTATTTCTTTATGCATAATTTTTTATCAAACATCTCATTTCATTATAAAAAGGATAATGTCCTCAAAAATAATAGCCTCAGGGCCGGGGAGTTAGCTCAGTGGTTCTGGCGCCTGTCTTGTAAGCGCAAGGGCCCGGGTTCGATTCCCCGGTAACCACATAACAATACTGGATATGGAGACCCACACCCAGCAGCAACCAGTACCACATACCACAGTGCCAGGCGTGGTGGCTCACGCCTGTAATCCCAGCACTCGGGAGGCAGAGGCAGGAGGATTGTGATGTGAGTTTGAGGCTGAGCTCAGGGCCAGCCTGAACCACAAAGCGAGACCCTGTCTCAAAAAACCTTAAAAAAAAAATAGCCTCAATACCTAAATTCTCATATTGCAGTCTTTGATAATGATTTTGCTATTTCTATGCTGATTTTGTGGCTTATTTCTACTGGATATTGTCTGTCCAGTGATTGCTAATGAGAACTGGCTTTCTTTCTACATGAGTTTTATTTATTTCTATCAAGACCCCAAGAGGCCTGGCTTTTTGGAAACCTTTGAATAGTAAGTTTGGTTCACATCAACCCATAAATATTTGGAATCTTCTGGAGTCCCAGCACCACCCCACAGTGTCTATGATACTTTTTTACTGGATCTTTGTCCTGCGTAGTAAAAAATCTTGTATTCCACCTATTGGTTGTGGTGACACATGACCCTCTTACAGCTAGCCATTGAGCTTTGCTTATGTGGCTTTCTGTGACAGAAGCTTAGTTAAGCACCTACCAATATGAAAACATATCTGCCTCATCAGGGCTTACATTAAAGACAGACTTCAGCAATTAATTGCAGTAGAGTTACAGTTGTCATAATTGAATTATAAGTGTATAGAAGGATATCTAGGTGTGTTGCAAGGACAAATCCAATAGCAGCCACGAGTGGACCCAGCACTGGTACAGAGGATGTCTCTTCCTTTTAAGATAATGACTTTATGTTTGTCAATCAGGAGATGAAAAGGAACACACTTGGCAAAGTGAAAGCAAACAAGAAGAGGAATAGGAAAAGACATAAAGGAAATAATCAAATGAAACAGTCATGTGAGAGCATGGGTTTCAGGTTTTTAAAAATTTTTATTTATTTTTGGTATGGGGGAATCAAACTCTTGCCCTTGTTCTTTCAAGGTAGGCACTGTACTACTTGAGCAGAATACCTGGCCTTCTACGAGGGCATGGATTATTTTTGATGTTATTAATGAACTCTCTGACGTAACTATTTCAATTTTCTTGTTGGAGGTAAGGTGCTGTTGATAAAAGTGAACTTTAAAACTCTACCATAACAATATCATTGTCAAATGTAGAACCATAGTTTGCATTGAAGTGAGTATGCCTCTCTGTGTGACAGGGTGACTACTGACAGGACTCTGGTTTTCTGGGGAGATGCCTTTTGAGGGCTTGGGACATGGGCCACCAGGGAGTCTCTAGCTTGAAAAACAATATGATGCCATCTTTGAGGAATTTTTAACAAATTAATTATTAACTTCCATTATCTCTGAAATAAGTAACATGAAAAAAGTTCACCATCCAAAAGACTTAAGTGTGCTGAGACTGGCAGACGTTAACTGCTCAGTCACTGTTTGTTCAGAAACTTTATCTTATAAATATCCAATTAGAAAATATGCATTTAATCTCTACACATTAATGTGCATAAAGAATATTCCAGAATAATGATGGAAATTGCTGATACCTCAAGAGCATGGAAATATCTTAGAATAGTTAGAAATTTAAAAAATATTTTGTCAGCTTCTGTTTTTTATGAAGTCTTTGACATTGTGTAAAGTGTAGTTATTGTTGAGAAAATTATATTGATAAAATTATATTGAACACAAATATGTATTGAAAATTATATTAGCCTTAGTACATTTACAGAGACACTACTACAAACAATATAATGTGCTTTTTTACAGCATTTTACAACTTTTTCATCCAGTTCAAACCAGGTACACCTGCTTATGGGGGGAGGAATATTTTGAGGGAGATGAATGGCAATGTTTCTTTTACTGTTCTAAATATTTATTTTTACTTAAACACTTACAAAACAAATCAGTCACAGCTAAAGATAAGAGATTTCCAAATGCTTAGTAAGATGGGACTTAAGAAGCTTTAACCTACTAAATTCTTCATGACATTTTAGTACAGCCAAACTCATAACAATTTCCTCATTCAAAATTTTCCCCAAATCACCAAACTGCCAGAACACTTTGATATGAACATCTGGAATGTATTTGCTCCACAGATGCACATTTTATCACCTAGTGTTAAGGATAGATAGATCACCATTGCTCCATTAATACTCTCTCACATGTGTGTTTCTGTGTGATTATCATGAGAAAGGAAAGTTAGTTGAGCATGAAAATTAGTGCTAGGTTAAGAAGATTAAATTTTCAGATCCACTTTCCATTTCATTTTTCAACTCAGCTGCAGAGGATGAATGCTGCTTTGATTTATCACATTCTAGAACAAGGGACTTAACCTTTTGTCATGAGGAAAATAAAAGCCAAAATGAGGAGAAGGATTCTGGGGAAGATTGATCTCATTTACTTTCTGTCCCTTTCTTGCTCCCTCCCTGCACTCTCCGATGAAGCCAAGGGTGAGAAGCACATCACTAAGCTTTGAGGCAAAAATAGTATAAAGAAAGTATGTCTTCGCTTTGCTCATTATGACTGGGTTTCATCAGGAACTATTTAGGGTGAAAGCCAGATGATGAAGCAACAGTCACCACTGTTCAATGTCCAGTTCCTCAACCTCAAGCTCTGTTGGTTAATACAGAATATTATTATGAATCTAAAATTCATATTAGAACTGAAAGATGACAATTTAGATACAATCTAAAATTTAGATACTAAATGATTGAATATCAGTAATTTTAGCATAGGACAAATGCAAATAAACTCAGAAAACATGTATGTCATAGAAGAGCATTATTAAAACGAAATCACAGAGGATAACTCCTAATCCTCTCTGCTTACATTAGACTTCATGGTTTTTCTAAGTTGACATAAATAATTTTATTTGATTCTCAAAAAATATAATAAGGTTGGTAGCAGTTTACTGACATCTAAATTTCAAGATGAGAAACTGAGGACTATTGTTGAAACTGATTAGTATTTATTAAATACTTACTACTAATTAATATGTACTACTTACATTGTGAAGCACTACAGAAAAAGCATTGTGTTAAAGACACATGTGCCTTCATTGTTAAACATAACAACTATGATGTAGTATCTATGTTAGCCGAGGCTGCTATGGGAAATTACTGTAGAATAAGTGGGCTAAATACTAAACATATATCTCTACACTAGCATTGACTCAACACATCATACCAGACTATGTTAATTCAACACTGTTAAATTTCTGCTTCCAATAAAAAGATTACAGTGATGATATAAAAATATAAAAGTCACTTCTCTAACAATAACTAATATTTCCTAATACATATTTCACTAAACAAAGCAACCAAGGATATAAGCTAAAAATATGAAACTGAAGTAAAATTATAGATCTGTTAATATTACTGGAAATTGCAAAACACTTCCCTCTTGTACTAAACAGCTAAAGCAGGAAGAAAGAAAGAAAAAAAAAAACTATAATGAACAGTTAACTGTGTAGAGTAATATGCCTCCACTAGAACATTATACCATAAGCTAAAACTTCAGAGAACACAATCCTCTCATAGACATGAGAAATATCCAACCTTAATACACCATGTTCACAGCAACAATGAAGATCTTAGCACATATAAAATGGAAGTTCTGCAAATTTAGCTCTTGTACTATATTGGAGTAAAAACAGTCTATTCACTTTGTTTAAGAAAGGCATAAATTCCATCACGTTCATAACTTCATTGAACCTAATTACTTACAAAGACACCAATATATGAGGCTTTTACCATGTGAATTTTAGAGAAATAAAATTGTGCCATGCATTCATTAATTCTAGTCTATATGAGGAATACCATATAACTGGGAAAAATAGACCAGAAATGACCAATAAACTCAATTAATAAAACAATCAACATTGTAAGGAATTAAAGAAGACATGGGAAAAAGACATAAAAAAAAAGCTGGGTTCTAAGATCAATTGTTTACTGAAACTATTTCAGAGACTGACTTTAAAGGAAGGGAGGATGAATATTTGGGGAATAAATAAAGTAGAATCAAGGAATCAGAACAAAGGCATTAGGCAGAGAACCTGTGTGTCAGTCTGAAGAACAGCAAGAGCCCAGGGAGCTGGAACACAGAGAGACACAAGAAACGGAGAGAGGGCGGTGAGGCCAGCTTCTCAAACCTGGATCAGGCTGAGCACGGCAGTAACTGGCCTTGGGTGTTCCTCTCTACCCACGGAATTCAGGCTACACTAATTATATTACTACGTTTCTTTCTTTCTTTCTTTCTTTTTTTTAAAAGCTATATATTTTCTTCTTTTAAAACAGTCAAGATAAAATCATTGTATCTTTTCACAGATAGGATAGCTCCTCAAATTGACTATGTCTCAAGAAGTAATTTTCTGTCCTCTACATCTATCTCCCTTTCTGAACTTTCAAGTAAGGAAAAAGAGCATTCATAACTCTATCTCCCCTGAGAGATCACAATTTCAGAATTTAGTTCTTTTATGTTATATTTACTTTATATGTTTCCTAATTGGTACCAGATACACCCAAAATAATAATAAATAAATAAGCTATATAAATAGTCTCATTGAATATCTCATGATCAAAATAAGTCATTGTAATTTGAAAAGATAAAAGTTGAAGTCCATTGAATTGAAACATTATTATCTCAAGAAAGTCTTTAAATATCAGTTTTGATATGAAATTGATTTATAAAAGTGTAAGTATTTGAGTAAGATGAGCAATATTGTTTGATGTTGTCTCCTAAAGTTCCTATGTTGGAAACTTAATTCCTAGTGTAATATTAGAAGGTGAAAATTTAAGAGATGAGTAGGTCTCAAAGTTTCTGTCCTTAGAAAAGAATTAATACTATTATAATGAAAGTGAGCTTATTATCATGGGAATGGTTACCTTATAAAATGAAGAGTTTAATTATGTTTTGCTCTATTAGCCCACTCTCACCCATCTACTTCTACCTTTTGTCATGAGTGATATAGGAAAACTATCAATATTGAACCTTTCACCCTGATAACCATGCAACAATAAATTGATGTTAATTATGAATAACACAGCCTATGGTAGTCTGTTATATCAGCAGAAAATTAAGATGAAAATCACTGACGGTTAAGTTGCTGAATACATTTATATAAAATGTATCTTCCCCAAAATAAGACCTCACTGAAACTCAGGCCCTATTGTAATTTTTCAGAATGCTAATAATGTAAGAGCTACTGAAAAGATAAACCAGAGTTACAGTCTTTAGCTACACACATTTAGTACATAATTGAAATACACAATGTATTTAATTATAAAATACTAATAAAAAGAAAGGGAGATATGTTGGGACCCACTCTGTTTGGGAATTGCAAGGTCAAAATTGACCAGGCCTTCCAGCCTAAAGATGGAATTTGGACTTGACTTTTGTCTTCATTTCTGGTAGCAACAGGGACTCAATGGTCCCACACGCTGTGATGTTTCAGGGCAGAACTGCACTGAATCTGTCCCTTCTCAAGGGACAGATATCTGCATTACTCCCAGGAATCCCCATCTACATAACTTATCCAGGACTATTGCTGGTGTGGCCCTGCCTTTCTGGGTTTTTTGAAATGTAGATAATAGAAGGTGTGGCAGGCTGGGATGGGAGTCCTTCCTGCTCACAGTAGCATGGATCAGACCCAAGCTCAGTTTCTCTAAGTCTCATTTCTGCCTAGTTATTAATTATTTTGTCATGTGCCATCGACTCACAAGAGACTAGAACTTAATACAAAAATTCTAGTTACATTCCCTTCCCCTGTTTACCACATTTTTAACATGTCGTGTGTTGTAACATTCAAATGCTTCCTGAATTTTGGTTCCTGTAATTTTCATCACTTTAGTGTGGACAGTTATTCTTAACTATCATGACTTGTGTCCATTCTTTTCTCATGAATCTTCAATTGACACTTGATCAAGAAAATTCTGTGAAACCCAGCCTGCAATAAGATGAAAATGAAGAATTTATGGGGTAAAGCTACTGACAGTGGTGTTTTATATACACTAAGAACAGGCTATGTGGATAAGCAAAAGTCATGTAAGGAGAAGTCTATTGCTGGGTGCACTGGACATGAGAGATAGGGCCCAATGATCCTACAGGAAATATGACAAATCTTTTGTTTGCTTTTATATTTGCTATTGTTTCTCAAAATCTACCTTATGACTATTCTAATAATGGAATAATTTTATTTTGTAGTATGTCTAAATTACAACTCTACCTAGAATGAAAAAAAAAGTCATGAAATAGGAAGTCATACTTAATAGAAAAGCCTTTTATTAAAAATACAAACTCTCATCTAAATATATTATTTTAGAAAATTGAGTTTCAATGTAGGGTAAGTTGACAGGACAATATAAAGATATGTATCTCTGAATGCTATGCCAGTCTTTAAAACTTATATGTTTGGAAAAAAATTTTCAGTACTTGGACATTGCTATCTTTTTTAACTTATACTTTTTGAAGTCAATTCTTTTTCTTTATATTTAAGGTATTAGAATCATATCATCCTGAATTTTTAAAGCATTAAATTTTCTTTAATAGAAAATACATTATAATCGGATTTTCTTAACTATACTTTGATGGCAATTTTATCCTGTTATTCTTATAAATAATAGACATGTTTTTAACTACCCATTGTTTTTCATTCTCATCAAGAAGTTATAGGGGCCAGGGAGTTAGCGCAGTGGTTCCAGCGCCTGTCTTGCAAGCGCAAGGACCCGGGTTCGATTCCTCGGTAACCACAGACCATACTGGGCGTGGAGACTCACTCCCAGCAGCAACCAGTACCACATACCACAGTGCCGGGCGTGGTGGCTCACGCCTGTAATCCCAGCACTTGGGAGGCAGAGGCAGGAGGATTGCTGTGATGTGAGTTGGAGGCTGAGCTCAGAGCCAGGCTGAACCACAAAGCGAGACCCTGTTTCAAAAAACCTAATAAAAAAAAAAAAAGAAGTTTTAGAAGAAGTCAAGGTTATTATCCATCTTTCGTCTCTGTCATGCTGGCTTTCTTTGTAAACAGACCAATTTATATGACTGAGATATACTAAAATTAGATGAAAAAATAACCGTTACCACAACACTAAGATTCCAAATAGAAGTTTAAAATAAAAACCAGACTATAACATGCAGTAGATAATATCCATCAGACACCATGTCAACCATAACATATAACTGAGCAAGAAAGGAATAACATTTTTTTTATTTCTTAAAGCTAACCAATTATTTTATTGAACAGCATCAGTTACCTGTGAGCTCTATATGAAGTCAAGTTTTATGGTTCATTGCACGCTGTTCAGTAGCTTCCAAGCAAGATGGAGATTTATTTCTGTCTCATAAGTTCCACCTGAAATAGCGGCCATGTTCCTTCTATCTGGTAGAATTTTTCCCATTGAGTTTTTATCAAATGTACAAATCAGAAATTTCGTAGAATAACAAGTCTGAAATCTAAATAGCATGAAAGAAAATAGAAATCACTAAGAATATTTACTTTCTCTCTGGACTTGACCTAGAGGCCGCCTCTGTCACTTTCCTTTGCATTGTGATGACTGGAAAATATTCTCATTGATGTAGCTGAAGAGAAGTAAGAGACCTTTCCCTTTCTGCCTCTCTTTGTCCTCCTCCCTCTTCCTTTCTTCCTTTTCCTATTTTTAATTTTTATTATTTATTAGAAAGAGATAGCTTGAATGAAACTAAGGGATTTACTTCAATGAAATAGAATGGATGATACATATCTGCGATAACGAAATCGTCACCTTAGTAGTCTCACTCAGAAACACTGCATTGCATGTTCTGTTCTAAAGACTTTATTATTGAATTTCCAGTGATTCCACTTCTCCAAAATGGAAAATATAAATATGAGGGTATATATATAGAGAGGGTATATATATATCTATATCTATATGTAGATATAGATAGATAGATAGATTAATTGCCAAATAATCAATTAATTAATTATGACAGAATTATAGGCATCTTATGAGGGGGCAGAGCTTAACAGAGCATCCCTGCAAGGGAGTAGAACTTAACAAAACCTTCTTCTAGGGGGTGGGGAAAAAAAGAACATTCAAGAGAGATCAAGAAATTCAAACAGCTACAAAACATTTTGATACACTGGGAAAGAACCCAGAAGCAAACACTGTTTTTTATACAAATGTTTATCAGGACATCATGAATACACACCATCATCAGGTTCAACACTGAGAGTTTGTACCAGAATATGACATGACTTGATTCTCATTTTTTTCCTTCCCCCACCCACCCTGCAATCCTCACCCCCTATATACATAAGCTTTGTTTCCTTTCTTTTATTACTATCATGTCTTTTCTCCTCGTTATTTACCCCTACACCCTCTTTCCTTTTAAATATTTTCTATTTCACAATATCAATTATATATACTAGAACTCATTTACAACTTCCTTTTCTCATCTGTGACTTATTTATTTTACTCATGAGGATGTCCTCAAGGTTCATCCATTTGAATATGAATGACTCAATCTTATGATTTTTAATGGCAGAGTAATACTCCATTCTGTAAAAGAACCACATCTTCTTTATCCTGTCTCCAGTTGATGGACATTTGAGTTATTTCCAAGATTTTGCTATTACAAACTGAGGTGCTATATACCTGGATGCACCTAATGTTGTCGTAGGATGGACCTTTTAATTCTTTTTTGTATATACCTAGCAGAGCAACGGCTGGGTCAAATGGGACCTCCAGTCTTAGCTTTGTGAATAATCTCTATATTGATATTTCCAAAATGAAACATTCCACAGGGTTAAAAAATGGAGGCAAGACAGCGGATTGTCTTATTATACAATAGTGCCCTGTCAACAGCTTGCGAACCTTATGAATTTCTTTTAGTTCTGGTAATTTCTTCATTCAAGTGTATTTTTCAATTAACATCCTATTCACCTTTAGATATAATTAACAGTTCTGACAAGAAGCTTGGTTACTTGCTCTTAGAGTGACTTAGCTAATGTATAATTTGGGAAAGTGTTAAGAATTCAGAAGAGAGTACACTAGAAACATATATACAGTTATTAGTTTATATATAAATATTAAGCTTCATATTTATATTCCCTTGGTATTTAGAATAATATCACAGATATGGAATGAAAACACCACTGCTTTGAAAGTCTAAATAAAAATTTTGATGTGGATACTAGTACGTTATATTTGTCTGTGTAAAAAAAAAATGTTTCCCCAAACTGCCAGATGTCACAGTGAAATTCTGCCATCAACATATGACACTCAGTCAGCTAACAGTGACAATCCAAGCGTTAAGCATGAGGCTGATGTGAGTGGAATAAAAATAAAGACATCACAATGTATTTCTTAGAAGAAAAAAGATATTTCTCTTTAAATAGCTTCTATTATGTTATCCATTCATACAGTGAATGGGGGTAAGGAAATATGGTATTTAATACATGATTTCTGTAAATGAAGAAAGTTAATTTGTTCTCACACAAGAGAACAGCAGTAGTATTCTTAATCTAAGACTGATACATAAAATGATGTTGTCTATCATTCTAGGTGAAAATTTACTTGAAAAGGGTTGCGAATTTTTAAAAAATACACAAAGCTGAAATATTGAGAGGTTAATATATTTTGCATTTGAAGATACTGAAATAGGAAAGAAATAATGATACTTTAAAATAATGTATATGTTTTTCCATTTGAATAAAATCCCAGAGACTCAAAATAGTTTCTTCTTAATTCAAAATTTATTTAAGTAATATGCAGTTCCATTAATTCAGAGTTATAGATCATAGTATAAATAGTTTGATATAAAACATAAGGTTTCCTCAGCTATTATAATAGACTAAATTTTAGACAAGTTTTCAGTGAAAATTTTCATACGAAGGTGATAAAATTAAATAATTAAGAATGTTTCATTTAGTTGAACCCATGATCTTTCTCATGAGGAACACATGTGGCATGAATAGTATGAGCATGTAAGTGAAGCAGAAGTGTCCAGGAAGAAGCTGGAGTGATGTAATTAACATGTAATCAAGGGCTATTCCATTGTAACAGATAGCCTGATAAAGATGTGATATAAACTGTAGAAAAAAACAGAGAGGAAATAGTGGAACAGGATGCAATGATGCAAAAGTAAACATGGAAGAAATTATAATAGAAGGAAGTGATGTACTCAAAAGATGATGAAAGCTATTTGCCAGAGTCTGTCTTCCCAGCACATGAAAATATTTTAACACCCTTGCGATCACATTAGTGACTTGGATTCTTAGTACAGAATTAAGTTTTGAAGATGTTATCATCATAAATTCATTTCTGTTCTTGTAAAAAAAGATTCCAGAGTTCTTACTTCTTTACTTCCTTCTACCACATGAGAATGAAGCTATGAAATAGCCATCTATGAATCAGTAAAAGACACATGGATATAAATCTCCAAATATTTTCACCCACTTCACTCATATCAGCATTCATGTCATTTTCTCAAGTAGATGTAACAGTCCTCTTTTATGTGCTGAGTTGTGCTGCTCTGCCTGCTTAAATGTCCTGGAATCAGTTAAAATTATTTACTGGCAATTGTCATTTTGACTTTGTGGAAGAGCCAGAAGTCATACAGTGGCAGTTTGATGACTGGCCACACAGTCAGGTGGATGAGTACACACAATGGTGTACTTGGAGCTTGTCTTTTTATGGGATGATACTTGGAAGCAGCATTCAGAGTATTTTTTTAAAGCACACTTTGTGAAGACAGTCACAAATGGGGACTTCCAGAATTGCTTTTGAAGATGGCCAAGACAGCGGGATAAATTTGTTGATAACAAGGTATAGTATTTTCACTAGGATCAATGGCAAAATATAATAATTTAAAAAAATATAAATATTGAGCCAGGAATTTAGCTCAGTGGTTCTGGTGCCTGCCTTGCAATGGCAAGGGGATGGATTCCATCCAAGGTAATCATGCACAACAGTGCTGGGGTGGAGACTCACGTCCACAAGCAATCAGTACCACATACCATAGTGCTGGGTGTGGTGGCTCATGCCTGTAATCCCACAACTCAGGAGGCAGAGGCAGGAGGATTGTTGTGATGTGAGTTTGAGGCTGAGCTGAGGACTAGCCTGAACTACAAAAGTGAGATCCTGTTTCAAATAATCTAAAATAATAATATAAATAAATAATTCACCAGATAGTTTCATCACCATATCACAGAATACTGATTATTCATGAAAAGGCGAAATGCTATGAGATGTTACAAGTTGGATAAATCTAAAAGATATTATGTTAAGTGAACCAAGTCAGAAAGAATAAGACTCACTGCATGATCTCACTTGCAGAATCCAAAAATATTAACCTCCCCAAATTAAATTAGAATGGTAGTTATCACCATTTGGAAAGATTAGAAGATGGTGGAGACATATTGGTAACTGGGCACAAAATTACAGTTAGGGACAATATATTCTGTTATCTGGGGTGAAGTAGGATGAAGACAGTTGACAATAATGCATAATATATATTAAAATGAAGTTTCAATGTACTTACGAACAAGAATGATAGAAATTTAAGGTGAGAAAGACACTAATTTCCCTGATTTGTTTATTACACAATGTATACATGACTCAAAACATCATATTATGTGCCATAAATATGTACAAATTCCCATATGAGTAAAAATTTTTAATTTAAAAAATGATGCAATTTGTATTCAGATCTTTGATTCAGATCATGAAAATCAATTTTAAGAGGACTTTTGATATAGGAATTATTAGATATAGCATTTTGAGAACATTAAAAGTATACATAGAAATGTTCACCTACTTATGTTAATACCATAAGGAGTGTATTTTCCAACATGTTAACTTTTAGTAAAATAAAAAAAAGATTTAATTAAGTAACACAATACTTATTTGTTTGAGTACAAGAATGTGTTTTATATCTGCCAAATAGGTCCCTTGAATTTGATATATCAACATAAGAACACTTGGATGTGCATTAACTTTGAACTTTATGTACACTCTAAATGACTGTGAAAGAATATACCTGATTTTATTACATATTACATATGGAGAGATTATCTAAACATACACCTAATCTTAAAAAAATAGATTTTTAGGTGACTATACTTCCTATATTTAGAGAAACAATGAAAATATGCCTAACATAAAGATTTATTTTCTTTCATAACTACTTTTCTCTTCTGTTTGTTTAACAACTGCTTTTCTTTCCTCATGCTTTGCACACCTCCCAAGAAAGAAGGTTTATTCTTCATCAAGATGAATATTCCAGGCTTCTTTGACCAATGTATTTAAGTTTAGTATTTGTTATCAGTTGTATTAATAAAAGAAGTGCAATACTGAGAATTAATCTAAAATATTGATAATTATTGGCTTATTTAACAGCAAATTCATTTTGTTGAGTATCTATGACTATATTACATACATGAATCTAACTTCTGTGATTGTCTTGTACATACAGAATCATTTTTCTACAACCTTGGGTATGTCTCCTTCCATTGTTTTCAAGGAGAGTAACATCCTTCTTGAAAAATAAATCTTCATTTAATAGAATATAAAGCTTCAGAAACTACCTACACAGTAACCATATACATTTCTTAGTAACATCACTAGACAGTCGTTTTTTACTATAATTAGTGATAAATGTTAATTTTTATCCACATTAAACTCAAATTTTTGTTTGATAAAATACAATGAAAACAATGGCATATAAAATTATATAGCCCAGTCTTTGTTATTGAAAAACTATTATTAAAGCTCAACAATTATGCTAAATGTACTGAGACATCTATACTTCCTTGTAATGAATTTGTCAAAATAATCCCTTATTTTTTTTTTTTAAGGTTTTTTGAAACAGGGTTTCGTTTTGTGGTTCAGGCTGGCTCTGAGCTCAGCCTCCAACTCACATCACAGCAATCCTCCTGCCTCTGCCTCCCGACTGATGGCATTACAGGCGTGAGCCACCACCACACCCGGCACTGTGGTATGTGGTGCTGATTGCTGCTGGGGTGAGTCTCCATGCCCAGTATGGTATGTGGTTACCAGGAATAGAACCTGGGCCCTTGTGCTTGGAAGACAGGTGCCAGAACCACTGAGCTAACTCCCCGGCCCAATAATCCCTTATTCTTAATAATTTCTCTTCTTTTGTGATTGCTACATCTTGAAAACAAGTCAAATGTCCATTAACTGGAGACTGAATATAAAAGCTGTGGTTCTTCTACAGAATATCGTATTACTCTGCCATAAAAAAATGATAAGTTTGAGTCATTTATACTTAAATGGACATACCTTGAGGATATCTTCATAAGTGAAATAAACAGGTCACAGATAGGTAAATATCACATCTTTTTTCTGGTATGAGAAAATAAAGATGTAAATGAGTCCTAGAATTGTATGTTATATATTGTGAAATAGAAAATACTGAAAGTGAAATAGGGTGAAGGGGGAAAATAATGAGATTATAACAAAAAAGTAAGGAAACAAATTGTATGTATATGGGAGGGTGGTACGGTGGGTAGGGCTATGGGAAAAAATGAGTATTAAGTTGTGTCTTATACTGGTAGAAATTCCCATTGTGGAGTGCAATCATGATGTGTATATGTAATGTACCAATAAAGGTTTCAATAAAAAAATAATTCCTGTTCTTATGTTGATATTAACAGGAGAGAAGTTAAAATTCAGGAATTTATAGAAAGTTATTGTCTTAGTTTTGTATTATTTCTGTAACTGTTTGGGGTTTAAAACAATGCATATTAATTATGTAACAGTTTGGTAGATGAGAAGTAGGGATACAGGATGGTTCATCTGTGATTAGAATCTTACAAGGCTAAAGTTAAGGTGCTAGTAGATCTGTGTACTATTTGGAAGGCCTGTGTGACTGAATTTGCATCCATGCTCATAGAGGTTATTGGCCCAATGCAACTCTACCAAGTTTTACTACAGAGGCCACATTTCTTGGATTATTATAAACTAACAGCTCTTCTTAGACTCAGTAAACAATTTCTCAGGATTTGCTCCATAACTTTAGAAATGAGGGATTTTCACTCATCAACTCAACAAATTTCTCCCATTCCTATCCATTACATCTTTCTGACTCCATCCAAGAAAGAATTTTGCCTTTGCAAAGTCTGGCTGAAATAAGTGATAGAGAATTTAGTATAATCTCTCTATGTTACAAGTGTAAAATTAATTACAACTTCATAAAGTCGGGGGACATTAGTCACTTTTGAGTCATTCTGTCTGCCATATATAGCACCACACCTATTTGCAATTTTATCCTGCCTTCTGATCATAAAACTATGTATACAGGGCCGGGGAGTTAGCTCAGTGGTTCCGGCGCCTGTCTTGCAAGCACAAGGGCCAGGGTTCAGTTCCCCGGTAACCACATACCATACTGGGTGTGGAGACTTACGCCCAGCAGCAATCAGTACCACATACCACAGTGCCAGGCGTGGTGGCTCACACCTGTAATGCCATCACTCGGGAGGCAGAGGCAGGAGGATTGCTGTGATGTGAGTTGGAGGCTGAGTTCAGGGCCAGCCTGAACCACAAAGTGAGACCCTGTCTCAAAAAACCTAAAAGAAAAAAAACAAAAAACAAAACAAAACAAAAAAACCCCACTTTATGTATACTGTATTAATTATAAAGTGAATATTTTATGACAATTCAGGAGATATTTTACTTTCCTCATCAATATGAAGAAAGTTTTTCTTTGCCTTGACCTTTTGGAACATTGTTGCAAATAGCTTTGCAGTAAACAGTATTTATCTATTTATTTTCCTTCTTGTAGGCTATTTCTAATGATTAAAGCAAATTATTCTGTGGCTGAGAAAATATAGTTGAGTAAGTGTATATAAAGCAAATATGCCAATGGAAACAGATACAGTTTTACTATTTCTTATAACCTTTGATTTACTTAGAATGAAAAAATTCTCTCTAAAGGACATTTTAGAGAATGAGTGAGTATAATTATAAATTGAGACATTAATAGCCAGAATTTCATGGGTTGCTTTCATCATCATACTTAGAGCAAGTGGTGGAATGTTGACTTTCATGGTCCATCATCCTGAATGCACAAAACGAAACCACAGTCTTAAGAGAAACTAATTGTGGTCATTGTATGACACTCAGTTGTGCCTTGTTACCTGTACTGAAAAGACAATGTTGTTATATTTAAATTATAGATTAGGAATACTAATTTCCTCAGCCTTTTACGAATTGGTTATTAGGGCTGGGGATTTAGCTCAGTGGTTCTGGAACCTGTCTCGCAAGAGCGAAGATCCGGGTTCGATCCCCGGTAACCACGTACCATACTGGGCATGGAGACTCACGCCCAGCAGCAACCAGTACCACACACCGCAGTGCCGGGTGTGGTGGCTCCTGCCTGTAATGCCAGCACTCGGGAGGCAGAGGCAGGAGGATTGCTGTGATGTGAATTTGAGGTTGAACTCAGGGAGAGCCTGAACTACAAAGCGAGACCCTGTCTCAAAAAAAAAAAAAAAAAAATTGGTTATTAGCAGGAATTACACTTGATTATGGAAATCCTTTAATCAGTTAAACTGTCTCAAAATAAATATCTGCATACGATCAGATCTCTTTGTATTAGATACCAAATACCTATCTTTTAGATTGTAAATGTGTGTGAAATTCTAACAATTATCTATATACTTAGATTTCTAAATTTAGATAAACTTTAAGAACTAGTTCAAATAAAAATAAGTTTCTCAATCAAAATCTCATGTACAGACTAAGCATGTGTCTACAGGAAAAGTAGCAAAGAATTTTTCCATCAGTTTCAAGTAATATTTTTGTTTCAAAGTATAGGAACACATTTGATTTTTCTTCTTAATCACATATTTTAGATATGAAATGTATTGTCCATGTATTTGTCTACATACTCATCTATAGTATTTTTCAAAATGTCTCAAGCTTCTATACACCATATCCTCTGCACTATTCATCTTCATACATCAATAATTCCACTAGAATCCATTTATTCAGAACCATGAATCCTTAAAGTATGATCTTGATGACAATAATAAGTGGTTTACTTATGTATTAGCATTCAAATATAACAAAGCCTCATTAACTCATAGTCATTCAGTTATAGTACATTTTTTTGTTTTTAAATGAATTTTGGCAAATCTAATACAGAAAACATTATGATATTAATTTCCTCAAAATGTAGAGATATCCATCATTGAAAGAGTATCAATCCTATTTTGAACTATTGGCCTTTTAAAATATATATGTACTCATAAATGTATAAATGCATTGTGATTTTTTCATAAGGCATAGTGAATTTTATCTGAAATCTTGAAGTTTTTAAAAATGGTTTTTATAGATTATTATGACTTAGTAGAGGAAAGGAATGGATAGCCATATACTAGAATTAGAAATACATATTGCCTTAGTAAAATGAGATAAGAAATGTTTTATAATAATTTTTCAAAAACATAAACCACAAGAAATAACTATTGAAATTATTATTTTAGTTAAAGTAATAACACCAAAATGTAGACAAGAATTGGAAGAGAAAAATAGCTTATGAAACTTTATTGTGAACAAAACTGTGTGTAAAGAACTGACAGCTGCTCTATTAAATTAAATATGTGGTTATAACAAGATCAATTAGAGATGCAGATGAAACAATGCTGAGATTTCATCTCATTCCAGAAACAATGACTGAAATCAAGAAATCAACTAACAAGTGCTGGCAGGGCTTTGGGGAGGAAGAAACCCTTCTCCACTGTTAGTGGGAATGTAGACTGGTGCTACCACTGTGGAGATCAGTGTGGAGACTCCTCAAGGGAGCATTAAACATCCCAGTTGACATCATGATGGTAGCTGTCAACCTGCAGGATCAGAACAAATGACTTGACCTTCTTTCTTCACTAGGTTGATTCTCAGGCATGACACAAACACACCTCAGCTTCCCAGTGAAACAGAGCCCTGTCTCCCTCATTGAAACCTTGATCATAATCATTCTTTTTTAGTTTTTCTTTCTTTTCTTAGTTCTTCATTTACGTTTCTTGAGACTTTTTTTCTCAAATAACAGGAGTATAACTTCTTGTTTTAGAATCTGTTTTAAGAAGGGACTCAGATGAGACAGTACACAGGATAGTGCTCAAGCAGAGAAACTTTGTGTAGGTATCATTTCACTTCTGACAGTATTGCTGTACTTGAATACTAGAAATTAGTATTAAAATGCCACTTGTGTATGGGAAAAGGGAAGGTGCATGGGGAAATTACTTGAAATGATTCTTAAGCATGGATTGGTGGTGTACCTGTGAAATCCCAGCAATTAGGAGAGCTGAGGGAAGAGGATCGCATATTCCAGCAGAGCTGGGCAACCTAGCCACCTAAGAAAAGCCTGACTCAAAATGAAATTTTAAAATGGTTTGGTATTGTAATATATCTCCTAGGTCTTCAGTTCAATCTCCAGTACTGCTAATAAATAAAGTGATTATGAAGTAAGTAAAATAAAATTGATTAGTTCCTTGATCAGATTTACTCAACAATGAAGAAGAAAACAAAAGTGAATGAAAAATAAATATAATTAAATCAATAACAAAGAATTTTATAGTTGATTTTATCTAATCTGATTAATTTTAATCTAATCTGATTTACTAAGTGAAGATTTTCTTTTTGGTTACTGTTGCAAATATTTAGCAATTCAATGTTTATTGTCAACAGTTTACTCTTTCTCTCAATTTTGTATCCCCCACTCTGGAAAGATAGAATGATTAGTTTTCTAAGTCAGTACTTTATATTAAAATTGTAGTCTGAGACATTAGTTAATTGAGTACAGAGGTTATTAGTTTAGCTTGCATAATATTAATCGTAATATTGCCATAGCAACACTAGCAAAGGTGAGGTGTTAGCTTAATCACCAAAATCAAGATCAGATTCCACATAAACACTTAATCTGTACACTGCAGTGATTATACTGACTTCTTCTTGTTAAAGATAATAAGCTAATTTGCACTCTTTAACTATGACAGTTCAATCTGAAATTACTTGGGCTTCTCAAAACACTGATAAAGATGGGAATTCATATTACTACAAAAGAAATTCTGTCCTTTTGACAAGAAATAGTAATGTCTGTAAAACGCGTTACTTGTGTGTTAATAGAGAGATTAATTTTTAATAATCATTCCTTTTTTAATCATGTAACTGGAAGCCCAAAGGAAGCAAAGTGTTCAGAATCATTATTTTAAAAATTGTTATCAACCTTTTCCTGAAATATGACTGCTTTTTTACTGGTTTCAAAATGTGTTGAACTTGCAAAGTGTTGTTTATCTTTCATAACAGAACAAAAATTTCCTCTACTTTAAAAATTGATTTTGTATTTGAGAAAAGTTGATTTAATGTTTAAAACAATTGATTCAATAAATTTAAGTTTATAAATACAATTTGTTAAATTATGATTATTTTAATTGAATAGTTGCTTATCACTAGTTAATATATTTAAAATAGAATAGATGTTTATTTTTATATTAATAATAGATTAAAAGTCATTGAAAATTATGTGTACAGTGTATCCAGGAAAATCTTTCAAAAATTAGTTTTAATATCTGAATTTTGAAATAATATGCTGATATTGAAATCTCAATACAGTATTATTCTGCCTACTGTCTTTGTTCCTGTAAAAAAAAAGAGATCAAAGTAAGAAAATTAAGTGTCTCAATGACTACTTGAAGTAATTTCAGTGAGTAGAAACTAACTGCTTCATATATTTTAAACCTATACAAATATATATATATTATATGTATACAAATATATGTATATATATGTATATATATATACAATCTGTATACATATATATATCTGTATATAATATCTGTAATAGTTGTATACATATTGTATATATACAATATGTATACATATATATGTACATATCTATATCTATATCTATATCTATCTATCTATCTATGTGTGTGTGTGTGTGTGTGTGTGTGTGTGTGTGTGTGTGCATACAATCTGTCATTCAATTTGTCAGTGCTGGAGAGGTTAAGATTCCTGTAAATGTCTTCAATGTTTAGGGAAAATATGGATATATGATTTAGCTATATATATTAAAAATATGTTAAAACTAGAATTTCAAATTATCAAAGTAGCAGTAGAAAGCTAAATTTGATTAACTTGGTTTTAATAGCTCTTTCCAATTTCTCTCTTTGTTCTAATAATGAATCCTACTTTTTGGCAGTATTTATAAAAGTTCATACTGATGTCTAAATTATTCAATAACAAATATATCTAAAGCAGAATGCTTTCTCTGTAATCACCAAGGTTTTCTGGACACAAACTACCATCTCCTTGTTTTTATATCTTTTCTATTGTGAATGCTGCCTTATATCCATTTTTCTGTATGGATTTTAAGTATTTTTCTCCCATGAAGCATTTTGTGTGTTGTGTAATGTTTTAATTTTTAGTATGTAAATATCTGAGATTGTTTTGCAGAATTCATACATGAATGGCAATTTATTGGGGTAAAATTTATTGGCCTAGTAATGATTTCTTTCACAAGATGCTAAATTATCATCTGCTTGTTTTTATAGTTGAAAAGTCTAAGCAAACCTGAAAATAAGATATTTACTTTTAGGGTTGCCTTTTTGTAGGTTTATTTTTTTAGGTTTACATTTTTACATTTTTTAAATTTTAATATAACTATGTATACACCCTCATAGCATCAGATTTGTCAAAAAAAATCTTTTTTGATATTAGGATTTCTTGTTTTAGAGCTGGCACATTTCCTTTGAATCTACGTTGTGGTGGATTAACTAATGGTCAATTTGCGACACTCAGCTGAACTGAATCATTGTTAATGGAATGGAAAGAAAATCAGAGAAGTTTGTGTGTTGCTGAATTTCTAGGAGAAGCTGCAGTTGGTTTTCTTGATATGAACTTGGCTGTTGTCTTAGACAGAGGAGCCTGCATCCTTTCTTCCATTAAGGATGTTTAATATTCTTCTCAAGGTAACTCTGATTTTACCATGAGCATGACATTATGGCTCCCACATAGATCCCTCAGCCTAGGGGCACAAATCCTTCACCCTGCTGGTGCAGGCTTTCTACCTTCCATCACTGGCATTTGGGATTTTCCTGCCAGACAAGCATGAGATACTGCCATGGTCTGTAGACCTTCAGCTGGACTTGTACAGGACATTGCTATGGAATCCACAAGCTTGGCTGAGTTTTTTTAGTGTAGCTGGATTTTTAGTGTGTGGTTAAATTTTGCATTCTTCTGCATTTGACTTTCTGGGTCATTATTATGAAATAATTCCATAAGTTATGTGTCCATCTATTTCCCTTGGAAATAAGGACTACATATACAACATTTCAAATGGCTCAAGCTATTTTAACCACATGGACTTTTTAAAAAATTTAAATCTTTATCAATACATTGTATATACACAACATCATTACATTCAACGTTGAGAATTTGTACCAGTGTGACAACAAAAACTATTATCAAATGAACTTGGATGATTTAGGTAATATAATAATAGTAATGTTATCTGGAGTTATGGAATTAAAGAAAAAAACCTAAAATTTATATGCTAAACACTGACGAATCATAATTTGATTCACTTTAGATATTTATTCTTTAGAAATACTTATTTATTAATTCTCTCAAATCAGTACCCAACATTGATTGTTTTCTTTTATATTAACTATCATCTATTTATCTATCATTGGCCATCTGCCTTCACATGCTAATGACTAGTAATTATCACACTGCTTCATTATATTGGGCATCAAGGAGTGACAGAGTTGTTTTTATACATTATAACATGCCTTTCTCTGCAGTATAATGTTGAAAACTAAATCCCAATGAGCTTCCCTTTTCTTTAGCTGTAGTAGTGAAAGAGTTTGAAAATTTCTTTTCTCTTTGACTTCTGAAGTAGAATCCAAACTATTCTTTTACATGCTATTCTAAGAGTGCCTGGATTGAAGGATAAGCTCTCAAATTAATAGTCAAAAAAATGTGAACTACAAAAATAACTATGGAGCACATGACTTGTTTTGCTAGATGGCTGCCTGAGTCTTGTGCAGAGCATTTGCCATTTAAAGTGGGTAATCAATCATTCCAATCATAGCCACTAGATATTTTCATCTTTTTTTCACAATATTTCAAAACTGAAGAATACAGAGAAGTTTTATTTTATAAAAGTATAGTCTTCCCTCTGTGTTGGTTGTTGTCTATGTGAGGTTTTCCCGGCCAGAGAGGGTGAGGAACTGAGTCAAGCGCAGACCCTGGGGAATGTTTCTGGAATTTCTGATTTATTTATGCTTAAGTGTCACATATATAGCAAAAGGTCACAGGGCAGGGTGAAGGCTAGGAGAAAGGGAGGGTCTATAGGTTTCACCTAGTATTTTGCCCAATAAGAGAACTTTGTGAGTGGGTGGTCTATATGGCATTAGCTAGAGGGGAAGGTGAGGCAATGAATGAGAGACAAGAGGGGTGGGGCTGTCAAGATGGCCGCTGACAAGGTTCAACGTGTGGGAGCGAGTGTGCTCAAGCCCCTAAAGGTCTCAAAATCTGCAGGGAGACGGAGTCTCAACCTTTAGGCTCAGGAGACAGGCACTGTTTACTTGCCCTAGCCAGACTTGAAGCTCTCCCTTACCTCTGAATGTATAGGTCCTGCTCCTGTGGATCCAACCAGTCAAGGAATGAAAATATAGTTTTAATAATGCATCTATATTAAACTTGTTTAGGTATTTTTTGGACTTTCTGTACATTACAATATTAGAACTATTTACATAACTTTTCTATTATATTATTATAAGTAATCTAGAGATGTTTTCAAGTACACAGATGAACATGTGCAGATTATATATAAATATTGTGTAAACTTATATGAAATGTGTCAATATCTTTATAGTTTTGGATTGACAGGAAAGCTGGAAAGAATTGCCTGGATAACAAGAGAGCACTGTATCTATCCAATTAATATCCAATATGTGTTGTTTATGATGTTAACATAAATGTATTCAGGCTATTAGTAACAAAAAGAATCGAACTATGTTATAATCAGGGATGACATCATTGTCCACAAACTTCACGCATTCGTGTACGATGTGGACAACAGCAGGGAAGTACAGCTTCCTTTTCTGCTGCTATCTGTGATTTCTTCCTCTGGGCAGTTAAGGATCTAGTTTCCAGTTTCCTGAATATTTTAGCTTCCTTATATTTTCACTTCTTTCAGATTGTACCCTTGGTGACCATAGTATTTTAAATATTCGTCTTTTTAAATGCATGCAGGAAGTATTCTGAATTAGAGGAAAATTTCTTGCTAATCACCTCATGATAGACAATAAATATACTGGTTCCCATTCGGCTCAAGGTTCACTCATACCTCAGACAGTGTGGCAAGAACCAAGGAAGAATTAAGAAAGAAGGGAAAGGCTGGGTTTAACTCAGTGGTTCTTGCACTTGCCTTGCAAGCACAGGAGCGGGAGGTATGATCCCTGGAAAACACGTATAATAATGCTGGGCATGGAGACTCATGACCAGCAGCAATCAGCACCACATACCACAATGCCAGGGCCCCTGGCTCACTCTTGTAACCCCAGCATTAAGGAGTCAGAAGCAGAAGGATTGCTGGGTTTGAGGATGAACTCAGGACCAGTCACAAAGTGAGACCCTGTCTCAAAAAAAGAAAAAGAAAAAAAAAAAAAAAAAGGAAAGGAAGAGCCTGCTCCTCTCTACCTCAGCCTTCTTGGAAATGTAATAAACCTAAATTCTAACTATATCCCTTTTTTATGAAAATATACTGCATACATCTTTTACTTTTCTGACTTCCACTGTTTTGTTACTTTATTCTTTTTACAATATAAATAGAGAGAGCACTTCAGTCTTTCAGGCAATCAGGGTGTGAACTTCTGAACCAAATCTGAGCTTTACATAACTCTTTCAGTGAACTGAGATAAATCTTAGTACTTTTAGATCTGATCCATTACAGCGAAAAGTGACTACAGAACAGATTCTCAGGGTGTGTAAAAAGTCTCCGGATGAATATATTCATTATGTATCCCAAGCATACACTAATGGCATAATTTTAAAGTCTCTAGAGGAGAGTACATTTTAAAGGAACAGTTGGAAATTTCTCCACAGTGGATGATTTTATTCTTTATCCAACATTTTATTCATTACACTGTTTAACTTGAATCCCAGACTCTGTATTCCTCTCTCTGATTGTGTCAGTGATATTAGCTACTCGGAACATAATTTTTGCTGTGGTCAGATTTATTTCTAGAGGTCTAAGGACCTAAAGAGAGAAAACTTTTTTTCTAGCCCATTTAATTATTTTATAATCAC
>PVIR01019290.1:0-17875 GCA_004026965.1 Petromus typicus
ACCCGGTGCAGATTCAGTGACGCAGACTCGGTGCTGCAGTCACCGCCTCCCGAGCCGCCCGCTGCTGAACTCAGTCCCTGGGCGCTCCTCTGGCATGGGCCTGGAGGCCAGTAAGCTCCAAACCCGGTGCAGATTCAGTGGCACAGTCGCCGTTTCCCGAGCCGCCCGCTGCTAACCTCAGTCCCTGGGCACTCTTCCGGCGTGGGCCTTGATCCACCTCTCTCTTTAACATTAATCTCTATAGAACTGAACAAACTCCTTTTACAAAGGATGTCAATTAGGTGCCTGTGGTACCCGAAGGCAGCCACAAGAGGGCAGAAGAACAATAGGATTGGAAAAAATATCCCAGCCTACAAATCTTGCTTAGCATTGAAATTTTACCAGCCACAGAATTATTAACTACCAGTACTATTAAACCCTAATATCATAACTCATCGCTTCAACTCTCTCATTTTTCATACATGCAATATTCTGTTAGTAAAAATGGAAAAATCAGTAATAGAAAGGTAAAGTTAGGTATATTTCCATATCATGTTTTTCCTCAGGTACAGGGAATCTGTAGCATCAACAAACTCATATGAGGGAGTTATACATTTATTAAATACACTTGAAGTCTTTCAGGAATACTCCTCAGAAAACTACAGTGAAAATAAATGAAATTCCTTGATATTGTAAGCTTAGCAGACCTGACCTATAAAAAGGTTTTAGAGATGTGGTTTAAGCCATTCTTCTTATGAATGGGGAAACCAAGGCCTGTTTTAGTCGGAAGCAAGAGTGGACGTCCTATCTTCTGATGTGGTGATAATCATCTCACCATCTCCTAGCTGAAGATTCCTCTAGAAGGGTAGGAATTCTGCCCTTTCTCTGACCCAGATCTTAGTCCTCTCTATCTTTGCAGTGTCCGTAACATGCCATTTCTGACACACATGTCTTTCTCTCACCAGAGAACTCAGATTATGGTCCTTCCTCAACCAATAAATCTCAGTAATGATATCTATTCTAAGTCAGGACAGGGATAAGAGTCATAGTTTCCCACTAAATGTGATTAGTTAGCAAGTGATCAAAGCATGGACTGATGAAAAACAGGATTGTTCTGGATCAAAATTTCACTTATCTTAGCCATACAATGGAGAGTAAGCTACTAGACAGTTTCTTCAGGGGTAGAGTTTGGGATTTGGTACAGCAAGGTTAGTAAGAATACTAGCTGTCAGTCATAATGCTTCTTTGATTAAAGTTCTTTTATTTCACAGTTAAAAATAACTTGGTGCTGAAAAAGTTGGCTGTAGACATATAAAAACTCTTTCACAGGACATTTCCATCACAAAAGCAGTTTAAAATAGGGCACTATGTCTTCTGTGACCAATATACCCTACCTGCCCTTAACATGTAAATTCAGTCCACTGACATCTGTTTGCGTGGCAAAGTTGTATGCTGAACAGAAAGAGGGAGTTTATATTTTAAATATGGCTCTATGAATCTTAAAATGTTCTTATCATCATTCTGGCAAGTTCCTTCTTCCTCTGTTCCTCTCGTTAGTCACTTGTCTACTTATCTACAGTGGTCCTCATGTTTGTGCTTTCTTCTGAGTCTCTATGTTTAAATTTTGACACCCAGGGCAATGGTATTCAGAATTGGGGCCTTTGGAAAGAAATTAGGACCTGAAAGCAGATTGTTAGCTTATGATCTTGACATCCTGGCACATGAATCCCAGACCACAAGGTGCTCTTGTTCCTTTCACCCTATGAGGGTTCAGGGAGAAGACCCATGTAGGAAGCAGAAAGGAAGCGTTCACCAGATAAGCAACCTGCCAGTGTCTTGATCTTGACTTATCAGCTTCACATCTGTGACATATATTTGTGCTTATAAGGTATTCAGTTTATGGCGTTCTGTTACAACGGCCTGGACAAGCTAAGACCACATGCAGCCCTTAACCCTCTCAAAGAGGATAGTCGCCCATCTTTCTTATTCTCTAAGAAGATCCAGAAAAACCTTCACATTCTTGCATAAACTTGTGAGGAAGGGCATAAACACCACTGAGGGTTTCTGTTACGTTCTTATTCTTAAACTAGCTGAACCAAATAGTGTTTGTTTTCTTTCTTTGTTAGATTACCTGAGGAAAAGATACAAGGAGATTCTTATTGAATGTATAGAGTATGAGAAGTGATAACCCAGAAAATTCCAATGAAGTTACCAAATGCCCTAAGAGGCAACATTAATAGTACTTTCTTCCCTTTTCTTCCCCAGTTTTTAGATCTCATGAGTTTCAGGAACACGAGAGTTACTGACTCCTGCCTTTTGCTATAAAGTTTTATTATATGAGTGCATGTTTTAAATATTACATTGCTTTATTTACATGTTTCAATGTGTTATAATAAAAATACTAAAAATATTCTATTTTGACTATTTATTCTCCAGATATTTAATCATGTAGTTTTCATTGTATAACTTTTTTGTTTTCATTACTGTTTAATATCTCCTTTTGTGACTATCCCACAAATATTTTTATTCTCTCCAGGCCTGACAGGCAATTGGGATGTTTCCAGGTTTGTGAGACTAGAAACAATGAGACTATGAGACTTTTATACCCATCTTCTTGTTCATTGGCTTACAGAGTTGAGGATAACAATAACAGAAAAGTCACAAATGGTGAGCATTTTCTATTTGGAAGATGACGTTGTTATTTTTCAAAATGTTTTAAGCAAGTTCTTGTCCTGTGTGCAACAATAGCAAAATTAAGTTGCTCAGCACCCCTAAGATGATACATATGAAATTATGTTCTACTATTTTAATGTTTATTTCATGGCACACGAATCCCAGTACATCAACACCTTCTTAAACTTCTGTGTCTATTTTAGGATGGAGTTAGAGATTCTAAAACCTTTGAATATGAATATGTTTTAGAATTGGTTTCTCAAGTTCTGTAACAAATTGGGCCTATTTTCACAAGAATTTCATTGCTTTATAAATCAACTGGGGCATACTTGCATCTTTATTATGTAGAGACCCCTAATACAAAAATATGATTTCACTCATCATTTCTTAAATTTCTGTTAAAACTTTCATAGAAATAATACCATTTTTACTAAATATGTATCTTTTGGGTAACTTTTACTTCTGGGTAATTAAATGTTTATGCTTTTATAACTGGTAACATTTTATAATACTTCCAACTGTATTTCGCTGGAGAACAGATTTTTATTTTGATTTGCTTTCTAACACTTTGTCAAATCATCTTATAAATTGTAGGATTGATCTGCATATATTTTATGTTTTGTCCCTGAATGATTATAATACTCAAAAAAGACCATCATTTTTCTAAATTTAATATCTTTTTCTTCTTTACTTATATATTTAGCACAGGGCTTAAGAGAAATGTTAGTGGAAAAGCTTTTATTGCTGTAGATTTGAAATGTAAAGCCTTTGTTACTTCACCACTAAATACTATTGCTGTGAATTTTTATCAGTGCTTTTTAGCTCAGTAAAAAAGGTTTCTATTTCTACTTTGCTACAGTTTTCTTTTATTTTTTGAAACACTAAGTAAAGATTTTACCAAGAATTTTGTTTTTTCAGTATTGATGGTTATACTATTTTCTGCTTTAATAAGAAAATGTGTTATATTAACTGGTTTACTACAGTAAACAATCCTAAACATTACTGAGGTAAACATGATTTTGTCATGTCAAAATACTACAGTATCAGTAATATTTGGATAATTGATATAGGTTCCATCTAGATGTCCCCCCAAAGTTGTGTGTGAGGAAACCTTGGCTCCCAGCAAGACATGATTTAGAGACAGCAGCTGTCTTCAGAGGTGGGGCCTGGCAGTAAGTCTTCTCGTCCTCACAGGCATGTGGCTGAAATACACTGTGGAGCCATGTCGTTGAATGAGATTGTGGGATCTTAAGTCTCTTTTCCTCTCCCACCTCTCTCCTCCAGGGACATAATAGGGGATAGGGGACTATTGCCCTTCCTCCTCCTCTTTTGGCTGTTTCTTGGTTGTTAAGTAGTTACTGGTCTTGTTAGGTAGCCCCCTGCTCCCATGATGTTATGCCTTGTCTCAGGCTTTAAAGAAATGTGACTACCACGTTTTGAGCAGAATTTTCCAAAACTGTCTGTGAAAAAAATAAACATTTCCATGCATATGTTGATTATGTCATATAACTATAATAGTGATCTTCACTATTCTAACACAGTGTTCAATGATGTTCTATAATTTCATTCTCACATTTCCCATGTTTATTGTTTTAAAGTTTGTCTCATTACATGAAGTGAGTTGACAATTTTTTCTATAACAACTATGAAGTTTGTGTAAAATTTAAACTTGTACTTTGGAACAATGACAGAAATGTAGGTAAAACCAGAGATGATACACATACAGATTTTCTCTACAGTATTTGCCTGTAAGAACCATTGACCTTTAATTACAATGACTTATTTTTCTTTTCAGAATTTCAGTTAATACATTTTTAGGAAAAATACATCCATTCTCGAAATATCTTGTTCTCATATCATACTTCAGATTCATATCTATATATCTTATGTAATTCTAATATGTCCATTGTATAGTCCTTATATTTTACACTGAATTAACTGAGTTCTTCATATAATCCTAGCAATTCTCACATCAATGTGTTGTCTTCTTGGATTGTTTGCTTTTGGTTAGAAATTTAGACTACAAATTCATATTCAAATTTATACTTGAAAATTTCTAATGTTCAAACAGCATGTGTTTCCAAAAAGCACCATCTTCATTTACTTCTGCACAGAACAGTTAATAACTATTTAAATATTAGTTTCTCAGCTTGGAAGTTTCTATGCTTTGCTGATAATGTCAGGTTAACTTGAAAATCCATGAAGGTAGCCTCATGGTTACAAGACATCACATTTCTGGGCATTACAATTATCACATAACCTTGGCAATGCGCAAGAGAAGTTTCCAATTTCTCCTTGTGTTTTCATACATTCATTTTGCCTTTTCCTCTATTTCAGTTTTACAGAGTAAATTGGCAGCTCCAGATCACATAGAGCTTATTTAAGGATACTAAACTCCACCGAAGCATGAAATGCCTCAGGAGTTCATGGCCACCAGGTGCCTCTTTAAGGTTCAATTTATCTTCTTTCTCATTGCATTTATTTAAGGGTCAACTCTAAATTTAATTGGATATATGCTCAATTATTGTCTGCTTTCTGAAAGGAATTTACTGTGATATATTTGTCATCTTTCCCTTTATTGGGCCCAAATACTTGGTATGTACAATTTAAGGGATGACAGTTTAATTTGGCTCATGGTGTTGAAGTATCAGTCCATGGTTATCAGAAACATCATGGTAGAGTCAGAAGGTAGACTAAAAATGTGTCACCTTTAGAGAACTAGAAGTTGAGAAAAGGGGAAAAAACTGAAAGGAAGTAGATAGGATACATTCATAATTTCTAAGGCCAATTTCCTGTAACCTACTTCCTTCAGGTAATCTCCACCACAAAAATCATCAACAGTAGGTTAGAACATTGATGAGAGTAGTGCCTCTCCAGGTGTCTATTAATCCCATCAAGTTTATAATCAAGATTAATGTGTGTTCATTAATGTCTCATTAGGAAACTGTCAATGGGATCTTCTTGAAAGTTATTCTTCAGGAATAAAAAATTCAATAAAGTAAAGTTGTTCTACACATATGAAAAAATAAATTTTAAAAAGGAACACTCATGGTTGTTATTAACCTATACGTTTTCACTGAAAAATATTGGAAGATCTATTACCAACATTAATATATCAGGAAAGTAACTTTAAACGATGTCTAAGTTTTCAAAATTTAATTGTGCAACATAGATAAGTCTATAAACACAGGGCAGACTAATTCTACCTATAGCACACTTAGGATCTCTTTCCATTGTCCCAAAAATCTTCCGTTTCAATTCTTTTGTAAGTATATTAACCAGGAGCTAGATTTGAGGAACCACAATAGCAGAAAAAATAATCTGAAGAATATATAGACCTAAAAATTAATTTGTTTTAAAAAGTACAGCAGATATTTTTGTTTGTTTGTTTTGCTTTGTTCTGTATTGAGACAGGGTCTCACTTTGCAGTTCAGGCTGGACCTGAGATCAGCCTCAAACTCACAACAATCCTTCTGCCTCTGCCTCCTGAGTGCTGTGATAACAGGCATGAGCCACCAAGTTTGGCACTGTGGTATTAGGTTCTCACTGCTAGTGGGTGTGAGTCTCAATGTTCAACATTGTTGTAAGTGGTTACCAGAGATTGATCCTGGGCCCTTGCACTTGCAAGGCAGGTACCTGAACCACTGAGCTAATTCCTTGGCCCACAAAATATTTTAAATAAATATTTAATATTACTTTTCACTGAACACTTCATAATACCATCAGTATTCAGGACAAGATACTTGGAGAAAAGAAAAGAATCACAACGATGTCTTTCCCTTCTCCTGGACTCTCTTTCTTGATGCAAGTCATAGTATGCTTATGTAACAGCTGCTTCCCCAATGAACAGAGAATGGAAACATGTTTTTGAAGACAAAGACACACAGAAGAACAAACTGATATGACTGAGTCCCTCCCTCAATTTATTTCTGCCCTGTTGTACTTTCCTATCATTCTCTTGTTAGTCAGACTAGAACACAAGAACACATAGGATTCTCTTTCTTTAGGTCTTCATTTTTGGGGGTTTATATGTTACATAAAATAAAATAAATCTGAATGCTTTTCTCTTGTTAATCTGTCTTTCCATTGTAAAGTTCTCGGTTGTGAGTCTAACCTCACTGAGGCAATATGGATTTATTAAGAAGTTCTTAATTACCTCACTTACCTACTCACCAGAGACTCCAGTACCATTTTCTTGCTCAGAAAGCAACTCTTTAGTGCCTTAAGCTATACACATTTTTCAGATATTTAGAAAACATGTCAGGTTCTCCAAGTGAATGTTATTTAGAATTCATTCAGGGAAATAGTTACTGAAGTATGATATTTGCTGGAGATGAGTGCTTGTGCTTTATTTCTCACTGACATATGGTTGCAATTTAAAATGATATTTTACAAATAATTTATTCTCCTGATATTTCATTATTTGAAGGTACGGTTTAGATTTCCATAATTGTCACTAAATCAATAAATACCACACCATTTATTGTGATGCATTCAGTTTCCCCATAATTAATCTAGAGTGCATATGGAAATAAAGAATATGAGAAATGTAAGGAATGTTGGAAATCATGAGAGGCCTTATGACAATGCACGGTATCAGGAATTCTGCTGTGGTGCTTTTCACTTGTGTTTTATCTTTTGATGTCCATAATAATATTGTGAATGGGAATATGTTTATATTTTGTTTGCTTTGTGGTTCTAGAGCACTGGACCTAGCATATGCTAGATAAATGCCTCACCTTGGAGGGATACAGCCTTCCCTCACACCTTCAGTTAATATTTTTTCTGACTCTGGACACAGTTCTTTATTTCCATTATCCATAGCTTCTCCTATTTCTACCAAACACTTCAATCAATGCAAAGTTAGAATGTTTTGTATCAAGTAGGTGTAATTAGCTACCAGCCATGTTATATAGGAGGGGATTGGAGATGGGTTGTGGTACTTTATTGGTGTCTCTAAATTTGAAGCTAGAACTCAAGCAGGTCTTCAGATAATTTAATAGGGCCCATTAAATTTATAATTGCAGCATATATTTTTGAAGTTTTTTTGTAATTTACTTGCAAAAAAATAAACATATTATGTTAGTGTTCCAAGTTTTTTGTATTAAAATATCACAATTGAGTGGCTTAAAACAACAGAAAGTTCCTCTCTCACAGACCCAGAGACTAGAAGTCCATAATCGAGGTATATTCAGATCTATGTTTCTTCTTCAAGCACTCTATAAGAATCTTTTTGTCTCACAATATCAACTATGTATACTAGAATTCATTTACATCTTCATTTTCTCATACCAAAGAAAAGATACAATATTTACACATCTGCGACCTATTAAGGAAAGAGGGTATAGGGGTAAATAATAAGAGGGAAAAGAACATGATAGTTAGAAAGAAAAAATGAACAAAGCTTATGTATGTTGGGGGTGGACGGGGAAAGGAAAAATGAGAATCAAGTCATGTCATATTCTGGTACAAACCCTCAAGGTTGAATGCAATGATAATGTGTGTTCATAATGTACCAATAAAGATTTGAACTGAAAAAAAAAAGAATCCTTTGTCTCTTACAGTTTTTTGTGGTACCCAGCAATCTTTTGCATTCCTCAGCTTGAAACTCTCATTCCCACCTCTAAATCCACCTTCATGTACCTTTCTTCTCAGTTTTCTGTTTCCCAAACTCTATCTCCCTTTACTTATAAAGACAGCAGTCATTAGATTTATGGCCCACATTAAATCCAGAATGATTTCTCCTCAAATGATTAATTATCTACATCTGCAAAGACTTTGTATTCAAATAAGGTTACATTCTGATGTACTGAGTGAACATAAATTTAGGGGAAATATTAATCAAGCCACCATACATCCATAGAATATTACAATACTAGCAATAATAAGGTCAGGACATTGTTATTTTTCACTATTATCACTACCTTAATATATCACTCTTCATTTACATGTATGTGAAAATCAAAGTTATTATAAGAAAGAATATATTGAATATGAGAAGGTTATTTCTTCTGCTAGACTGACAGCTGGTTGAGGATGGAAGTGTAGTCTTAAGATTTAGAGCTTCTATGACATTTTTCTTACCATTTTTTCCTTAGGCATATAATTCTGTGATTGAACATTAATAGTTTATGTGCTTGTTGGTTAACTATACATTCAGTATTAAATCTCATCTGTAGATTTTATATAGTTAAATATGAATTATGTAGTCAGCATGGAATGGGATTTAATAACTTTCCTTTCTCATCGGAACTTTTATCCTAACTTGATGGTCATTAAGATAGTTTCCGGTAAGAGCTGCCTCCAAAAATGAAAAATTATTCAGTGGTTGATGGATGGAAGCCACAGTATGGAATTAAAATGATAACATGTATATGCAAACTAAAACATCTCATAGCCTGCAGTAGACTCGACTGCTTATTTATGAAACCCTGCAAAGTTGGGTTTATAATGAAATTGCTGCTAGACCCTTAGCCATAACATTCATCACAGAAGGTGATGGAGTGAAACCAAATGATAAATTGTGAAGGTCAAGCTACAATCAATATGCACACCCTCGATATAGAAATGTCTGACTTATGCACACCAATAGCAATAGATAAAAATATTATGGATTCAATTTCTTCCTTTTCTCTCAATAGAGACATCTTTAAGATAAATGACATAAATAACATTATAATAAGTTCACACCTGATTTTAATATTTAGCTTCAAATTTAGCACAAAAAATTCAGTTTTTGGCAAAAAAAAAAAACACTTAACATTTTTTGTCTGATCCATTAGGCATACCTAAATTTAGCATGTGGTCAATTGTGAGAACTGAGGATTATCCATAAGTACTTTATAATTATAATGTACATACTTTTCATGTTTTTCCTGTGAATTTCTACCTTCCACTGCACCCATTTAGATTATCATCTGTTCTTTTCACAGTTGCATTCTAATTGGCTTCTTTGAAATTAATACTTTCTAGTGTGAGTTGCACTCTCAAACGTACATCTTGTATGTAGTAGCCTTTTAGGGTCAGTGTAAAACTTTTCTGGTCTAATGGTATAATTAGCTAATGTCTTTTCCCACATAATATTCAAGTATTTAAACTTGACTCTTTGATAATAATATGTCATGTTTTGTTTCATAACCAGTGAGAAATTATAAGAATTTCAGAATCTTCAGTCTTGCAGAAACTATTGAAAATTAATTTAGGGAAAATCAGTTTGTAGATATGGACCCAAAGACCTGGTGTCACTTATATCATTTTATCAACTTGATTCAATTAAGAAACATTTAAGAGATCAGTAAAGAACTCTTTTGGGTGTGTCTGTGGGATGTTTCCAGACATGACTGTGATGTGGGCCAGCGAACAGAAGTGAAAAGATTCACTGATTTGTTGATTGTGGGTAACACCATCCAATAAACTTGTAGCATGGGAGGAATAAAAGGTAGAGAAGAAGGAAGTTGGTGCATCTTTTGAAATCTCCAGTTGGCTTGAGTGGGTGAAGCCTGATTTGAGACATCTGGCTCCAATCTCTTCAGCCTTCTAAGACAGACTCATTCCAGCGATTCTCTGAGGAGCTTCTACACCTGTAGGCTCAGATTGGTATTGCATCTTTGATTGCTCTTTTTCTGCTCCCAACATCTTGAGTTAAACAGCTACTGGTTCTCTGGATCTCCAACCACACACCAGGCACTGTGGATTCTCCCTTCTCTGCTCTATAAGCCTACACAATACAGCCTCTTGTTCAATTTATCATATATTTTGTAATGATGCTGCTGCTCTATAAAAATCTTAACCTATACACCCAGTTTACTATATCTTGTATTTAAGTTAACAAAAACATCCTCACCCTTAGATATTTCTGCCATATATCTTAGAGCTCTCATTTATTATGAGTGACTAATCCAGATTCTTAATCATTCTGTTCCTTAATTCCTTAATGTATAAAAGAGATAGTAATCCTTAAACAATGGACTTATGAAACTTAAATGAATACAATGGTGCCTGAGTTCATGAACACCTTTGTTTGCAAACAATTTAGTTCATAAACAGAAGCATTATTTTTTGTTTGTAATCTCTGTGTCAGGTGACAAACATGAACACAGCCATCTTTTCTACACAGATACAAGGTGGTCATCTTTCCCAAAATCACACAACAAATTTAGCTCACTAACTGTGGCACCACTGTAGCTGGAGTTAACACAAGTGGCCATCAACAGGTGAATAAAGAAAATGTGCTTTACCTATGGAACCCAGGGAATTAGCCTTGGAAAATAACGAAGGCCTCCCATTTCTTACAATATGGACAAGCTCAAAGGACATTATGCTAAGTGAAATAACCAGGGCAAGGGACAGATGCTACGTGAGTCCACCTTTCTATGATATTTATACTTGGCAAACACAGTGAAGTAGAGAATACAGTCGTGGTTTCCAGGGTCTGAGGGCAAAGGAAATGGTGCATTACTTTTTACAAATTAAAAAGTCATGGTTTATCCATGCAACTCTTTCTTTGCAGTTTACAAAATCAATATTTACGGCAATCACTGGGTCTTTGCACATTTTTAAAAACAGCTTCTGTCTTCACAAAGTCCATTTGAATTCTAATATACACCATGTAAACACAATCTACATATGAGAAGCTATATAACTGAGATATTGCATTGCAAGAAGCAACTTTTTAAGTTTCTGTGTAAACACTTGGCTCATTTAATTGATATTTGCCAACCATCAAATATTTAATATTGAAGCTTATCAGTGCAGCTTAAAGTGCTATACTCTCTCTGAATGAATTCAGGGTCTAGTTTGTCCTACATTAAAAAAAATTTAATGCCCCATTTTATTATACATTATGATCATATTTACCTGTGCATGGCTCATTGATAATCAGTTTCCCTTTCCCCAGCCTCCTTATAACCCTTACACTCTATATACATAAGCTGTGTTTCCTATATTCTTAACTATCAATTTTCCCCCTCCTTACTTTCTCCCACCACGTGTATGGTGTTGTCATGCATCAAGAAGTTTTTCTCCTTCACAGTAAATGCTGATGGTCTTACAGTTTAACTCAGTTCCGGCACTAACCGTCCAGAGTTGGTGCAGAACCCAGAAGTTAAGTTGTGAGTCCCACAGAGCTGCTCCACTGCAGATGTGCATCTCATATCTCCTTCTCCCATGATTCACACTGACTTGGACAAATTGGGAGTTTCCATGAGCCACTTCACAAGTCCAGTAGTTTTCTAAATTGTTTCAAAAGCTCAGGAAAAGACTTATGTTTACTGATTTATTATAATAAATCAGCAAGAATCAAATGGAAGGGATGGATAGAGTAGGGTATAGAAAGGGACACAGTTCCGTGTTCTGTCCAGGCACTGCATTTCCATTTCCTAGCAGGCATGAGACCATAATACTAAGTAAAGTAAGTCAGATACTCAATATCACATGGCCTTTCTTGTGTGAGAAGCCCAAAATATAAATAAAAAACAAAATAAAAGATAGATAATAGAAAATAGCAAGATTGATCTTTGTCCTGTGGAAAGGGAATCAAGAGACCAAAGGAAGAGAAGAGAAGGGAAGGGGAGGGAGGGAGAAGAGATGAAAAAATAATTGAGATATGTTAAGCACATGTATTAAGTTCCCATAGGAATGTAGCATTTTTACTGCAAACAGATACTAATAAAAATTCTCAAAATACACTCCTAGCACTCAGAAGATTGAAGGAATTACAAATTTTCCCCCAAGAGGTGGCTTTGAGAACAAAAATTAGAACAAAAGATAACTCTAGAATCCTTATCACTAAGGGAATTAAAAATATTTTTATGAGCCCTGTGTTAGAAACTGGTAGAAAAGGCAGAATATACATAATTTCATTTGTTATGTTGTTTAATGATGAATAAACTCTACACCTGGTCTTTAATCAAATGTAGCACCTATACTTACCACTGCTGTATTGTGTACTTCAAAGTTTACTGAAATAGTACACCTCCTCTTACCTATTCTTATCACAAAAGAGTCAAAAACAAATCCAAATGAAACATAATACAATAAAATTTTGTGGGGCTGGGATATTTCTATTAATTGAATTGTGGTGATGTTATCATAGATGTTTCATATGTTAAAAGTAATCAAATTGTGCATGATAAGTGTGTGTAACTCTTTAAATATGTTACAGTATTGTGACATAAAATACAAAATACTTACTCAGTTTATGTTGTACTTAACCTTGAGCAAGTGTCTTTATCTCTACAAAGATCAATGGTCAGTTATGTAAGTTTTATTATTTATATAGGTAGTAATATATTATTATAACTACCAAGTGTACATTTTTAAGTAATAGAAACATGTCAGTATAATATGACACAATTGACTAAATAATTATTGAGTACCTACCATAGATTCACATAAAACATTGGACAGAGAACTTTGCACAAGTTCAGTGTTCAGAAAACATGAACTTTTTGGTCACGATCATTTGTGGGATAAACTGGCATTCTCCTCGCTTCTCCTCTGGTGTGTTGATAAAACTCTGAAGATCCATCATTCATTAGCAGGCCTCCTGGAGGGCACCTCCTTCCATAGCTTCCTGCGGGGATGAAGGAACTTCTCAGAAGTTGTTTACAAAAAGGATTCACTTTTAGAAGTTATTTCTTGGTAAAGTAGCTAAGAGAGAATGTTATTCTCACTTTCATTGATTATGAAACTACACAAGTTACTAAACATTGCCAAATGTATTGTCTGTAGCCAACACATGCCAAAGAACAGCTGATATTTTCTTAGTGATTCACATGTTGATATATGACATATGTCCTGTAATCTTCTGAGATTTGTCCTACATTTAGTACAACCTTATGAAAGACACATGATTTTTTTCAATTCAGATCTTTATTGGTACATTACATATACACATTATCACATTCAACAAATGCATGTACCCTCAGGACATCCTCAAAAGTGAAATAAATAGGTCACAGATGTGTAAATATTGTATCTTTTCCCTGGTATGAGAAAATGAAAATGTAAATGAGTTCTAGTATTCATAGTAGATATTGTGAAGTAGAAATTTTTTTTTTTTTTAGGTTTTTTGAGACAGGGTCTCACTTGGTATTTCAGGCTGGCCCTGAGCTCAGCCTCCCACTCACATCACAGCAATCCTCCTGCCTCTGCCTCCCGAGTGCTGGGATTACAGGTGTGAGCTACCATGCCCAGCCGGCACTGTGGTATGTGGCACTGGTTGCTGCTGTCGTGAGTCTCCATGCCCAATATTGTTATGTGGTTACTGGGGAATCAAACCAGGGCCCTTTCGCTTGCAAGACAGGCGCCAGAACCACTGAACCAGGGAGCTCCAGCCCCTGAAGTAGAAAATATTTGAAAGACACATGATTTTTTAAAAATGTTTTCTCCACTCTCCATTTCACTCATTTTAAACTACAAATAAATTTATGAGAATAAAATGGTAAAGTGTTCATTTCTATTACATATTTAAAATACAAACCTAGATAAAGACACTGGCATTTCATTGATGTCTGGTTACTGAAATGACTTGTTTTTTACATGCTAGAGAATGACTTGCTCTTGTCTAAGTTTGGCCTTTTAAGGGTACAATTTTACTATTACTGTCATTTCATACAAACTTACAAATTTCATGGTTTATCTTATACAAGTAACTAAATGTATAAATAGTTAAAGAGCAAGATGAAAGGCAGATGATAGGAAACAAGGAGATAAACCTTTTGCAAAAGGAAAGGGGTTGAAAATATGAAGGACAGGGGAAGGACTACAGGGAAAAAGAATAAAATACATTAAGATATGCTATGTTTAGGCAGCAATTCCCCATGATAAATGTAATTATACTGAAAACATGTACAAATAAAATTATTTTAAAAATTAAAAGTACACTTAGAAACTTCACAAATTTTCAACTATGGAACTCATCGGTGTCTTGTCTTCTTGTTGAAGTCTGGGGATTAGAGAATCCACTCATGCCTTCAAATACTGAGTAGCCACCACCGGGCACCACTGTCTCCCTGAGGATTCCACCCAAGGAAGAAGACAAATGTAAAGATGAACCTAAACAGAATAGGTAAAGGAAACCATTCACAAAATTCACCTTATTCCCAAATTATAAATAAACAATTTCTGGATAAACAGCTCTTGGTCATTATCTATACCATAAGTAACATAATTTCCCATTATATGTCATCCATACATTCCAAGCTTGCCAGTGAGTGCTTGATATTATGGATAGAAACGAACCTTACAATTCAATGCCTTCTCCATTTAATTAGGCAATTTTCATAAACTATACCCAGAACATTTGCAGTTGGAGAAGCAACAGGAAAACTACTATTAATCTCTTTTTCTACTCATTTTCAGGAAGAAAGTTCTCTTTTGTATTGATTTTTAACAATGTAGGAGTGCAAATTTTTCTTTCTTTAAACAGAGAACTTCTGCCTTTTCCCTTAAAGGTGATATGCTATGATTCCTCTTTGGCATGTCTGAATTGCCACAATTACTACTCCTAGGTTTCAGGACCACTGCATAAAAGAAACACTAGTTAGTGTTACGACTTAGATCTAGAATGTCCCCAACCAGTCTTATGTGTCCAGAGATGTGACTTTTGGAAGATGATGGGATGGATCATAGGGTGTTGTACGGATCGTGGTTGTACTGCTAGGACTTGAGAGCAGTCAGAAGAGATTGGCCCCTGAGGTCATGACCTGAACACATATACTCCTGTGCCTGGCTCTTATGTACCCACACCTGCCTCTTGGCAGGGATGAACTGGGATGCTACTCAGAATGACATAGGATTTAAAATAAATAAATTGTTTATTTCTCAGATTTTGTTTAATAGGGTTTTTTTGAGACAGAATTTTGCTTTGCAGTTCAGGCTGGCCCTGAGCTCACCACGTAGCTCAGGTGAGCCTCAAATTCACAGAAATCCTTTTGCCTCTGCCTCCCATATGCTGGGATTACAGGAGTGAACCACCATGCCCAGCACTGCGATATGTGGTTCTTATTGCTGGAGGGTGTGAGTCACCACGCCCGACATTGTTGTTGTATGTGGTTCCTGGGGATCAAAACAGGGCTTTTGCACTTGTAAGGCAGGAGATGGAACCACTTAGCTAAATCCTTAGCCCTCTGTTTAATACTTTTTAGTTGTGAAAACTGACTGTGCAGCTAAGGCAATGAGGACTAGTGTATGGACAGAGGCAGCCTCTACTCTATATCTGTGCTAGACTTGCATCATCCCCCAATTCATTTTCGCTTGAACGATATAAAATCACAGAGACAGAAAATTACAATATTTTTGAAGCTCCGTCAGATTCAATCAGTAGTGGGTGATTTTTCTTAGGTTTTTGGTGACCTCTTTGGCATGACCAAAGGTTAGAAACAATAACTAACAAAAACAGGGCAGAAGATTGAGGATGAGATATCACTTCACCAAATACTATGGCATCTTTTGAACTCTGAGCCCACAAGAAGAACAGTGTCAGAATGGAATAATAGTCAAAGGGAGAGATTAGCATCAAACAAAGCTAATGGGACCCAAACTGGATGCTAAGCTAGGAGAAAATCGGGACACTTAACTGAAGTTTTATAATACACAAGACTAATTTGAAAGGAAGAGCACCACAGAGAGTGTTACACATAACAAACATTCTCTGATTTTATTATGATCTCTATGTAGGTGGGCAATAAGTGTAGAAATTCTCCTTGAAGTGTGGAATCAGGTAATAAATACTGAAATTTCAATTCTAGTCTAGTCTATTTTAGTATATTATTCTCAATGTTTTGTGTATCTTTTTCATACTTTATTTTCCCTTTGCACAAAATGAGGATAATTATAGTATCTTCCTCATGGTTCTAAGGACTAAAGGAAAAATATAAGTAAAGCACTATGCTCATAGCACACTGAGAGAAAGCATGTCTTTCTTAACGCCACTGTAATTCCATTCTACAACTTTACTGGAACTACAAGGAAGTAGGAGATTCAAAAGATCCAGAAAATGATGGGTAACAATTGCTGAACACTAGATGGAGGAATTTGAAGATAAAACTTTTAAGGAAGCAAACTGGAAAATGGACAGAGACCCAGCAGGAAATATGATCTTTAGTGTATTTCTGGTACTCTGACCATCTCTATTTTTATGACATTTTGGGGGATATTTGCCTAAACAAATGTTAAGCTTCTCATAAATTCTTTATAATTTGCAAACACTGAATGCTTCATATGTTCCAGGCACTGAGAATTTTAAGAAGAAAAAGATATCCTCATAAGTGAAATAAATCGGTCACAGATAAGTAAATATCATATCTTTTCTCAGGTATGAGAAAATAAAGATGTAAATGGGTTCTAGAATGTATGTTATATGTTGTGAAACAGCAAATACTCAAAGTGAAATGGGGTAAAGGAGGAAAAATAATGAGATTATAACAAAAAAGAAATAAAACAAAGTTTATGTATTTGGGGGTGGAGGTGGTAGGGTGGGTAGGGCTATGGGAAAAATGAGAATTAAGTTGTGTCATATACTGGTACAAATTCTCATTGTTGAGAGCAATCATGATGTATATATGTCATGTACCAATAAAGATTTTATTTTTTTTTAAAAAGACAGTTTATCACTCATGGTCCCAGTGTAGAGGTAACACACACAGGAAGTATTTTACAAAAAGAACTTGCTCATGGGTCTAGAAAAGCTATGAAAAGGACAGTCTGCAAAAGGTACTAGAAGTGAAATTATCTGACTGGTTATCTGTTAAGTCTCCTTTTCTCCCTTAGAATATGAATGACTGCTTATTCAATCTCCAGATGATTCTCATAATAATATATAATTTTGTGTATTCCTTTAAAGATCTTTATATCATTTCCACATTTTGCTGTTGCAAAAAGTTAATTTAATTGTTCACGTTAATTTTAGTCCAGTATGTTAATAAGATTATAAAATACTCTCTATTGAATTAATAATTATAACACATAAAACATCATGTAAAGTTGGATTTCTTGTTTTCATTGGACAGATTTAGTTTACAAATATATTAAAACTGTATATTTGATAATTTATTTTTTGATGTCATATATATGCTTGTTTGCCTGGAGTGCAAGTGTAAGGATTTCTTTTCACTGCAAAATATATGCTTTTTTGGGCCGGGGATTTAGCTCAATGGTTCTGGCGCCTGTCTTGCAAGCGCAAGGACCCGGGTTCAATCCCCGGTAACCACGTACCTATACT
>PVIR01019290.1:17975-32285 GCA_004026965.1 Petromus typicus
AAAAAAAAAAAAAAAAAAAAAAAAATATATATATATATATATATATATATATATGCTTTTTTTCTTCATTTCTTGTGTTATAATAAACTCAATGTCAGATATCAGATTAAATTAGTAAATATTATTTTGAATGTATTGAAATTATGCATTGGCTTTCTAGAGTCAGTTTACATGGTGAATTCCAGTTATTTCATTTTAGTATTTATTATTATTATTATGCATTATTGTTCTTACACTTTCTTTGCATTTCTAGCATAATCCATTATTACCCAATAATGGATTATTTTAAAATACTCTGACATTTTCTTCAGAATTTTGGAATCTCCTGTTCTGTTTTGCCAGTTTTAGTTTCAAGATTATCCTTTCCTCAGAAATGCATCAGGAAATCTTATCTCATTTCCATCATGTGGAAAAACTATAATGAGTAACATCTGGGCATTATGGTGTACATCTGTGATCCCGGCACTTGAGAGTCTGAGACAGGTAGATGGGGCATCCAAATCATCTTGGAATATGTAGCAAATTAATGTCCATTTTGGACTACATGTATTTAACTTCAGTAAATATTTCTCACGTTTAATAAATGACAATTGCTTTTTCGACAAAGTTCTGTTAACATCCAACAGCATGGTTTAAGCAAGTAGAAATTTCTAATTCATATTAGATTGCAGGATACAAAGGTGTGCACACTTTCCCAATCTCTGTCAAGCAACGTATGGTGAGAATCAAGGACTGAACCATAATGGGGAGTATATATCATGGACATCCGTACCACAAAGCAACATCAGCTTCCCAAACTACTTATTAGAATATTTTTCAGGGACATCACAATCTAGCAGACTAAGACATTCATGGGAAGCTGGGAAATTTAACCAGCATGACCTATAACTTGAAGATTTTCACAGCAACAGCGAGCTATGAAGATTTTGTCACAACAATGAACAAATTCCTCTTTAAGACCAAGGACAAAGATTCTCTTTGTGATGAGAGTCTTCTAGCTAGGTTGCTCTGTGCCTTCTTCTCAATGAGGCCTCAGTCTTTAGCTGTGAAAGCTACAGATTTTCGTAACAAATAATTCTGTCACACTTCTACACCTGTGCTCATTAAAACACTTAAACAGACACTAATTCATTTTTAATGGCTTAACATTACATCCAGTCTGTTCAATTTTCTCTCTAGGAAAGATCAAGACTACCCAGAAGACTCCTTGGTTGTTCCAGTCAGCATCTGCAGACAGAGTGTAAGGCTATCCTGATAGCCATGAAAGGGAGCTAGGAGAATGACTTTACCAAGGGTCAGTCAGCAAACCTAAGGAAGCTTCACATGGACAGACCTTTCTTATTTTTGTAAATTTCTGCTTTCCTCACTCTGCTCAAACCATGTCTGTTCTTCCTCATTCTCTCCGTAAACCATGCCCCCATCCTATAAGTACAGAATGAAGTTGTCTCACCCACAGTGGAACCTCCCTCTCTTGCAATGGAACATCAGTGATTAAAATTGTTCCTTAATTCTGCAGTGCCCAACTTAATCCTTGGCATAGGTATTAAAACATTTCCAGTATGATTCATATTTACTGGCACATATTTCATGGCATTATCCTCATTCAGCCATGTTTTCAGTCCTCCACAGAGATTAATCTGTGGGATGCAGAAGACAGAACGCACGGCCTCCTGCCTAATGAAAAAAAAACCCTCTGTTATAGAACTCCAGATTAAATCTTAATACAACAATAGAACCATTGGAAAAAAATCAAGGCAGTAGTAGAAACTGACTCTCTAACAATCGTGCCTGTGAATTTAAATTTCATAATGAACGTTTTATATTATTTTTTAAATTAATAAAGCCTGATGGAATAGGTCATTCGGGTTGCTAGCATTCCCTTTCTTACATGGAGAACACATCCCAGAAATTAAACTCTTCAACCTGGATCTGAAGAGAGACATTGGAATCCCAGAAATAGGAAAAGAAAGCATGTTGCTTAGAGGTGTACATTGACACCAGTATCAACCTTAGAAACAAAACTCCAGTTTTTATATACACTTATCCAAACCATAAAAACACACACACACAAAATCACATACACACACACACACACACACACACACACACACTCATATTTGGATAATACCATTTGAGTTTCATAAAATATTTGTAAACAGAAGTGTTTAGATTTCAGATTTTATATTTTCAGATATTCAAATATTGTCACATGCTGAATAATTACTCAATTCATAACAGCTTCTGTTTGCTAATAATTTTGTTTCCATAAAAAGCATTTGGCAAAATTTTGCTTCCAACTACAAACTCTGCATCTGGTGATAAACACCACCAAGACCATCTTTCCAACCAAACACAAACCCAGCCATCTTTCCCCAAATCATAAAAATATTATGTTTTGAAATCAAGATACCACTGCACATTAAGAAACCATTAGATATTGTGAAATAGAAAATACTCAAAGTGAAATAGGGTGAAGGGGGAAAAATAATGAGATTATAACAAAAAAGAAGGGAAACAAATTTTATGTATATAGGGGTGGTAGGGTGGGTAGGGCTATGGGAAAAATTGAGAATTAAATTGTGTCTTTACTGGTACAAATATCCATTGTGGAGTGCAATACTGATGTGTATATGTAATGTACCAATATAGATTTCAGTAAAAAAAGAAACCATTAGAATAGAACCCATGTTTAAACATGGAATTCATTATCATTTCATATATCTTTCATGCATACATCCAAACAATTTTCATACAATTCTATGAGGTTGGGTGTTGAACTTTTCAATTTTCACATCATGTACGTACTCAAGAATATTAAGATTTTAAACTTTCAGACCCATACACTTACAAGTTTATGTATGTCTATATTGATACTAAAATTGATGGAAATATATATTGTTACAGGCAAATAAACATTCATGAATGAGAATTTCTCCTATAAATCTGCTTTGACCTTATTAAGAAAGTTTTGATATATATAATTTATATTGTAATTCCCATGATGATTTAATTATTTATCTTGTATTTCTAAATTCCAGTGTTATGTAAGTATATTTTTCCAAGAAGGATTTTTTGAGTTTTCTCTTCTGATAGGTATCTGATTTTACTTCATTGTGTTTAAGGGAATGTATTTTGAATGACTCTGATTCTTTGGAATTTATTTATACTTCCTGAATGTTATGCTCCAAACTGTTGAAGTTCCAGTTTTGTTAAGAAAAAAGTATATATGTTCTTTTGGAGGCATAATGTTATTCATATTTACTGATGTTGCTAATGTGTAATCTGTGCTGACTGAGCACTTTAACTCCCTCATTCCTTACCAAAGTCTACAAGACATAGTGCCATCATCACCATTTTTACAAAGGAGGAAACATCTGAATTGAAAAAGTGATAGATAGTTTTCCCAGAGTCACACAATTAGCAACAAATGAGAGGTGGAATTTGAATCCAGGTAGTCTGTGTGCAGAGTCTATGTTGTTTATTATTTTTAATTGTCATCATTTGATTGTATTAAGTAAATTTTCAAGCCATTATTGTCTTTTTGGTATCTTTATTGATCTTTTTTGGAATAGAACTGTATTAATATTATTAATCAATCATTTTGAACTGATTTTTATTTATAGCTCAGCTATTTGCAGTTTACACTTTTGCTTCTATGATCCTCATATTTTCTGGATCAATTTTTACAATTATCAGTAAATGGTGCCTTTCTTTGTCCTTTATGATTTATCACTTTAAAATTTACTCTATTTGACATAAAGCTCCAGCACTATCTTTGAGCTAACTTACATTTGTCTATTCCATAACATGCTATCACTTTATTTCAATGTTTTTGTACACTTTGATTCTAAAAGTGTTTCAGTACATAGAGTAGCCATGTAATTCTGTGTTGCAATTGTTTAGCTTGTGGAACAGGATAGAGGCAGGATGGAAAAAGAAAGTTTAAGAGCTGAACCCCTTGCTTACATGTTGTTAGTCCTCTATTCCATTCATGTATACCATTATCCGGATGTGTCTTTACCTGCCACTGGGTAAATTCTGTCATAGTTGCTACAGCAATGGGACTGATGATTATATTTTCATGACAATGTAATTCGCTAGGGCTAGATTCATGGTTAACCACAAAGTTCATAACATTTTCTCTAAGTCATCATTGATTTATGCAATCTATATACATTCACTTTCTGAGTGATTCATCTTTTATCATAATATTATTTCCACCAAAATGTTCATGAGTGACTCTTTGATGGTTCCAAGCCAGATCCCACCTTTCCCCTCAATTCAAACACTAGTGTTTTACTGCATGCTATCCAGTCTACTTGGTTACGTTAAAGTCACCATATCTCTTTCATCCCACTCTCTATCTCACTACTAAGCTTACATATTTTACAGTTTTCTATAGCGCTTTCAATTGTAATTTTGTTCTACCAAATGTTCAGGCAAAAATATCAAAGTCAGGATTTACTTCATTGTTACTTTTACAACAAAAGTATAAAATATCAGCTAATCTGGTGCATCTACGTCAAAAACTCTCTAGGAAGAGCTTGGTTCCACCACCTACAACTAAGGACACGATGGTCTAAATGCAACGGAGTATGGAGATGATTGAAGTACCTGCAACTGAGTTTCATTCTTGTCACTCAGAGCCCGCTCTGATCACAGCAGAGGATGCAGAGTTACTGAGTAACTGCACCACATCTTTGTTGAACTTTCTGAAAGGTCTACCTATGAAATACTATTTCATGTATTTTAAATACAACCCAAAATCTATGCCATTTTAAAATTCCTACATGATTAACCTTCTAGATTATTCTCTTCACTCTTCCTGTGCCAATCTTTGCTGCTCTTATTTCTTTGTAACTCTAACCTCACTGTAACTTACCTTTAACTCTAGAGTATATGCATAGAATTCTAGTATAACTAGGGCTTTTCCTTCTTATAACATTCTCAAGATATACACATGATTTGTCACTTCAGTCCCCTAAGGTATCTGCTCCAGTATCACCTTTTAAGAAAAATTACTGTATATTACATAGTAATCACTGTACCCTTAAAAGACTGGTTTCCTTAATACACATTATTTTCCAGAATACTTACAAAGGGTAATAGCATTTTATCTATTTGGTAACTATCGAGTAACCTATTACAAGACTTTAAGTTTCAAAACTAGAGATTTTGAGTTTTTAAAAATTTACAGATTTCGTTTACCCTAGAGCAGCATCTAGCACACAGTGGAGTTTTTCAAAAGATTTATAACTTAAATCAGTGGCATCTCCCATTCCTCCTTCCAGTTGAAATTCAGTAATGAAAAGTTACATGCCTGCTTTTTTATTTTTGTAGTTTTTCTTGCTTTTCTTCAGATGAATGTAAGCATTAGGCCCAGCAAAGTGTGTAACTGGTTTAATTACTTTCTCATTATTGGGAACCAATACATAAGACCCACAAGTTAAAGGAGGAAAGGTTATTCTGGCTCGTTTGTAGAGGTTTCAGTTCATAGTTGGCTGGATTTGCAACATAACAGCATGGCAGAGGTCTGTGGCAGTGGAAAAACACTCACAGCATGGCAAGGAGGAAATGGAATGCCATTGAGAGGAAAGGGAGAGGCAGGCCTTTCCACGGTGCACCCCTGGTATCCCAGCTCCTCCAACCAGGCTTCACCTCCCAAACCATATTTAGCCATAAACTCAGCAGACACCTAATCCAGGACTGAGCATCACACTTTCATGATCCAATCACCCCTCAAGTCCTGGTGACACTTTCGAGTGTTAACAGAGATTCCCCAATCTCTGTTGGAGTGTTTTCCAGGCTCTTACCCTACATTGTTTGGACCAAAGAATGTAGAGTAACATTTATTAAAGGAAAAAGGAATGGTTTTCTCATAAAAACTAGAAAGACAAGAGAGAAAATGTGTCTAAAGAACAAGTGAAAGGAGACAATGTCCAGGAAGCCAAGGTCCATGGTGTTTTGTAACACTGTCCTGACATCAGATCACAGCCATTCCATGCAGGGCCAGGAAGGTGATTTGTGCACATGTCCCAGCCAGTTGTGACCAGTCTCCATAACTGACAGGCCAGGCCCAAAGGCCCACTCACTTTGCCGTGCCCTAACACTTGTCTCAGGGGAACATTCAGATAGAAACAGTAACACTGGCAGAGCTGAAAAATGAGTTGTCGTTTTTTTTAACCCATATGGTTCCCTCGGGTTTCACTATAGTCTAGATGATTTCCAAGAAACATTTCCAATAAAAAGCTGTTCTAACATTGTGAAATGCTGCACTTATGCTCATCCTTTTAATCTTCTTTAGTTTCAACAGTTTTCGATGACATGATGGAGCAGTGTCACTCCTTAAATTATCTTATGCCATATCTTTCTTCAAAATATCATGAATTTTTCTCATTTCTTTCAGAGTGAAAGTTAAGCCTCCTAGAGGATTTAAAGTACAGTGACCTGGGCCGGGGATATAGCTCAGTGGTTCCAGCGCCTGTCTTGCAGCGCAAGGACCCGGGTTCAATCCCCGGTAACCACATACCATACTGGGGGTGGAGACTCACCCCAGCAGCAACCAGTACCACATACCACAGTGCCGGGTGTGGTGGCTCACACCTGTCACCCCAGCACTCGGGAGGCAGAGGCAGGAGGATTGCTGTGATGTGAGTTGGAGGCTGAGCTCAGGGCCAGCCTGAACCACAAAGCGAGACCCTGTCTCAAAAACCTTAAAAAAAAAAAGTACAGTGACCTGTACTTCCTCCCCAATTTTCTGCCTCACTTTCCACTTGGTAAATCTACTCCAACTGCCCTAGTCTCATTGTTACCTTTACAAACATGAGAAAAGTTTTTACTTCAGAGATTTTGCCATGGCTAATCTCTTTGCTTAGAATGTTCCTCCTCACTATCTCTTCCTCTTTCTACTTTCTGTCTCTCTCGATTAAAAAATCACCTTTTCAGCAAAGGCTTGTATGATCTCATTGGTAAATTATTCTTTGATTCTCTTTCCTGGATTATGTTTATCTCTATAGTCTTAGAAATATTATAATATATGCATATATATGTTCATATACACATAAACTACATATATATCATACATATATTGTTAATATATACATGCACATATGCATATTATAAGTACTATTGCTTATCTACTATATTTGCACACAGAATTTTACATGATCTGTTTAATCTCATTAGAATACAAGGAGTATAAGGTGCTGGGGATTTAGCTTAGTGGTTCTGGAACCTGCCTGACACTTGCAAGATCACAAGCTCCATCCTTGGTAACAGAAAGGGGAAAAAAAATAATACAAACTGTATGGCAGAGAAAATTGTGTGTTTTATTTTCATGTAAATTATGAACATTTGGTTTGATGCATACCACTTACAAATATTCAACCATAATTCAACAAATTATGATTGAAATACCTAAATGAATTAAGCATTTTTAATCATTGTGTTAAAAACTCACTTTAAAAAGAAATTTTCCTAATGGCTTTTTCATTAGCTAGGAAAGAAGGACAGACTGATGGACTATGTTTTTGTTATTCTGTTCCCAGGGAATGTTTTAAAACATTTAAATTAACCTCTGACTAGAATCAGTGGTACTTTCCTATAGTGTCAGTTACTCAGAAGGCTGAGTCAGGAGGATCACTCTCCCCCAAAATTTGAAATTAACCTGGGCAATATGCAAGATCTGTTACAAAAAAAAAAATAAAACACAACAACAACAACAATAACAACACACACTATAGAACATGAAGTAGGAAATGGGACAAAAAGAAGCACAAGAAAAGTATATTAATTCCTATATTAATTAAGAATATGGAAAAAACCACCAATTCTCTTTTGAGAGGTGTCTCAACACTATTCCTAACAGATATTTTCAGTCTTTTTATTAGGAAGATATAATGTTAAGTATTTTATATACATATTGTCATATTGAAGATCATGCAATAATGTGATATTCTCACTATTAATAACTACACTAAACTCAAACAAAATTGTGTTCTCCAAAACTCCATTAGACTTCTCATAGATTTCCTGATGAAAGATGAAAATGAAATTATCACATATATTTTTGTGGAGTAAAAAAGCAACAATCTAGAATCAATTTTTCTATCAATATTAGTTTAAAATAATTTGCATAGTATAATAGCTTGTTTTTAATGAGCAGGAATCTTTATGATCAGAATGTTATAAAGTGAAATACAAGAGTATGATGTATGCCGAGCCTGGTGGCTCACACCTGTAATCCCAGCAGTAATCAGGAGGCAGAGGCAGGAGGATTGCTCTGAGTTCGAGGCTCACCTGGGCTATATAGTGTGCTTCAGGGCCAGTCAGAAGTACAAAGAGAAACCCTGTCTCAATAAAAGTAATATTTCCTTAGAGAATATGGTATACAAAATAGTCATATGTTAGTCTGAGTTATGTGTTTAATAATAAAGCTACATTATTGTAGTTTCCTTTTATTCTTAAAAGTTTGCCTATGCAAAATAGTAGCTTATTTTCTTCTCGATGGTCTCTATTAAAATGTACCTTGTTTGAATTAAAGCAGTTTTAAATATTATGAGTTAAGTTTCCTATCAGTTTTAATTAACCAGTAACTGAAATAATGACTAATGGATTGTAGTATCCAAGGTTATTTTTCCCCAAGTCCTGCATGTTGTATGCTGAGACACATTGGTGGTCTACTATTATCCTGATATTGATTTTGTTTTATTCATGAATGCATATTTATTTTATTGGATCTTCAAGAAATTGTAGACACAAAAGTAATAATTTTCTACTAGGAACTGATCTTATATATATATATGTATAAAATGATCAGTTATCAAAACTTACATTCCTTAACTTATAAAAATCATGAGAAGATCAATTGGATAAGGACAATATGAAAATCATTTAAAGGCATGAAAAAAGGAAAAACCCAAGATTAGAGGGATGCTAATGCTAGGGTATGGCTTTCACCATCATGTTATCTTGTATTTTAAAAAGAAAAATATAACTTTCATGTGCTATTTTAAGATATAATAAAGATATGGTATAATCCAAACCTGTTTCTTTTACGGTGGCAACTTCCAAAACTATAGCATATTATTACAAACAGAATGTTGACATTGATGCAGTACTGATACTGAGCAACTCCTGGGCTGAAGGATCCCACTTCAAGGACTGTCATCATCACACACCTTTCTCTTTTCCTCATTCTCCTTTTAAACCTGAGAAACCACTAATTTATTGTGCATTTGTAAAAAGGTATTTTAAAAAGTTACTCAAATGCAATTAGGTAGTGCATAATGTTTTGAAATTTACTTTTCTCATTCAACATCTTTCTCTAGTTATTCATGCGGCTTGTGACATGCATAACTAATGAGTTTATTTGCATTGCTCAGTAGTGTTTTGTGTTGTGGATGTGTTAGTTATTTTTGAATCATTCTCCCAGTGAAGAACATCAAGGATGTTTCAAGATTTGCTGTAATGAATAAAGCTGCCATGAACATGGATGTACGGGCTTTGCATTAACAGAAGGCTCTATTTACTGGGGATAAGTGCTAATAAGTACAAATACTGAAGCATATGGTAGTTGTATGTTCAGCCTTCAAGTAGTGTCCAAACTGCCTTTTATGAGTAGCTGCAGAATTCACGCTTCCGTTACCTTTATAAAAATTCAGTTTCTTTAGATCATTGCCAGCATCGGACAAAGTTACTATTTTTAACCATTCTTTTAGATCTATTATAACTCATTATGTCTTTAATATAATTTATTAAGGACTATAATATTGAATATATTTTCATGAGCATATTTCTTGTCTATCAAAATTAGTGTTTTCCTCCCAATGTAGTGGCTCATGCCTGTGATTCCAGCAACTCAAGAGGCAGAGGAAGGAGGATTGCTGTGAGTTTGAGGCTGGGCCTGGGCTATATAGTGAGCTCAGGGCCACCCTGAACTACAAAGTGAAACTGTGAGACCCTGTCTCAAACAAACAGGTAAACAAACAAACAAAAAACCCAAACATCTGTTTTTCTCCCTCCCTCTTTTTTTTTTTTTTTTTTTTTTTTTTTTTTTGAGACAGGGTGTTACTTTTGTACTTCAGGCTGACCCTGAGCTCAGCCTGGAACTCAGAGCAATCCTTCTGCCTCTGCCACCCAAGTGCTGGGATTACAGGCATGAGCCACCATGCCCAGCATTGTGGTATGTGGTACTGATTGCTGATGAACAAGAGTCTCCACTCCCAGCATTGTTGTATGTGGCTACAGGGAATGGAACCTGGGCCCTCGCACTTGCAAGGCAGGCGCCAGAACCGCTGATGGAAATCCTCGAACATGAGTGTTATTTCTTGGCTAACTTGGCTGGTCTGTAAGTGAAGTGCTGCTTTTCATATACATTTTATTTCATTGCACTTATGAGATGTCTATGTAATGTGTAGTTTGCGTTAGACATACTATGCTTTGATAAATATTATATCACTATAACTTATTCACTTAATCTTTCATAGAATACAGTGAGTTTTATTAGTTTATAATATTTATGAAGACATGACATGGAAGAATTCATTGTGAGTCTTTTTCTTTTTATCTTTATTGGTACATTAAATATACACATCATGATTGCACTCCATAATGGGGATTTGTAACAGTATAAGACACAACTTAATTCTCATTTTTTCCATAGCCCTAGCCACCCTACCACACCCCCATATACATAAAATTTGTTTCCTTACTTTTTTGTTACAATCTCAACATTTTCCCCCTTCTTCCTATTTAACAATGAGCATTTTCTATTTCACAATATATAACATACAATTCTAGAACTCATTTATATCTTTATTTTCTCATTCCAGAGAAAAGATGTGATATGTACCTATCTGTGCCCTATTTATTTCACTTACAAGGATATACTCAAGGTATGTCCATTAAAGTATAAATGATTCAAACTTATCATTTTTATGGCAGAGTAATACTCCATTCTGTAGAAGAAACAAAGCTTTTTTTATCCAGTCTTCAGTTGATGGACATTTGGGTTGTTTCCAAGATGTAGCAATCACAAATTGGGCTGCTATAAACATGGGTGCACATATGTCACTGTGATGTGAGTCTTTTAATTCTTTTTTTTTTTTTTTTTTTGAGACAGGGTCTCGCTTTGTAGTTCAGGCTGGCCCTCAGCTCAGCCTCAAACTCACATCATAGCAATCCTCCTGCCTCTGCCTCCCGAGAGCTGGGATTACAGGCGTGAGCCACCACGCCCGGCACTGTGGTGTGTGGTACTGATTGCGGCTGGGCGTGAGTCTCCACGCCCAGTATAGGTATGTGGTTACCGGGGAATCGAACACGGGTCCTTGCGCTTGCAAGACAGGCGCCGGAACCACTGAGCTAACTCCCCAGCCCCGAGTCTTTTAATTCTTGTGTGTATATATCTAGCAGGGCAATGGCCGGGTCAAATGGGACCTCCAATTCTAGGTTTTTGAGGATTCTCCAAACTGATCTCCAAAGGGGTTGTACGAGTCTACAGTCCCACCAACAGTGGAGAAGGGTTCCTTCTTCTCCGCAGCCTCGCCAACATTTGCCGTTGGCTGATTCTGAAATGGCAGCCATTCTATGTGGAGTGAGATGAAATCTCAATGTTGTTTTCATCTGCATCTCTCGAATGACTGATGATGTTGAGTATTTCTTCATATGCTTCTTAGCTGCCCTTACTTCTTCCTCTAAAAAATATCTCTTCATTTCAGAAGCCCATTTTTGAATTGGGTCATTAAATTTGGATGGGCTGATTTTTTTGAGCTCTTTATATATTCTAAATAGTAGCCCTTTATCTGAGGAACAGCTGATAAAGATTTTTTCCCACATTGTTGGTTGCCTATTTGCACTGTTGGTGGTTTTTTTTGCTGTGCAGAAGCTTTTTAAAAGAATGAAGTCCCATTTGTTCATTTCCTCAGCCAATTCCTGTGCTAAACAAGTTTTGTTCATGAAGTTTTTCCCTAAGACAATGTCTTCAAGAGTTTTACCTAACCTGTTTTGCAATAGGTTTACAGTGTGTGTTTTAATCTTTAGGAGTCTTATCCACTTTGATTTTAGCTTGGTACACAGTGAAATAGTTAGATCTAGTTTTAGTCTTTGGCAAGTTAAAGCCCAGTTTTTCCAGAACCATTTGCTAAAGAAGCTATCTTTCCTCCATTGAGGATTTTTGGCTCCTTTGTCAAAGATGAGGTGGCTCAGGGTATCTGGAGTAGTTTTTGGATCTTCTAGTCTACTCCATTGATCCTCAGGTCTGTTACTTTGCCAGTACCACGCAGTTTTTATCACAGTGGCTTTATAGTATAGTTTCCGGTTCAGAGTTGTGATACCCCCCACCTTGTCCCTGTTGCTTAGAACTGTTTTGGCTATTCTAGGTTTTTTGTGGTTCCAGATGAAAGTTTGAATTTTTTTTCTCTAGATCTATGAAATATGCTGTTGGGATTTCAATCAGGATTGTGGTGAATGTGTAGAGTAGTTTTGGGAGTATAGCCATTTTGACAAATATTGGTTCTTCCTACCCAGGAGCAAGGTATGTCTTTCCATTTTTGGATATCATCTTCTATCTCATTTTTCAGAGTGCTATAGTTTTCAGAGTAGAGGTCTTTCACCTCCTTTGTTAGACTGATTACTAGGTATTTTATTTTTTGGAGTGCTATTGTGAAAGGGACTGACTCTCCAATTTCTATCTCAGTGGGTCTACTGTTTGTGTATATGAAGGCTCTTGCTTTTTGAAAGTTGACCTTGTAACCAGCTACATGGCTAAAATTGGCGATTAGGTCCAGCTGTTTTTTAATTGAGATTTTAGGATCCTCTAAATAGAGTATCATGTCATCAGCAAATAATGACAATTTAACTTCTTCTTTTCCAATCTTTATTCCTTTTATTTCTTTCTCTTGCCTAATTTCTATGGCTGATATTTCCAAAACTATATTGAACAGAAGTGGTGAGAGAGGACACCTTGTCTTGTTCCTGATCTTTGTGTGAAAGGTTTCAATTTTTGACCATTTAGTATGATACTGGCTGAAGGTTTCTCCTAGATAGCTTTTATTAGTTTGAGATAGAGATCATCTCTTCCGATATTCTTTAGAGTTTTGAACATAAATGGATGCTGTATTTGGTCAAACGCTTTTTCTGCATCAACTGAGATGGCCATATGATTTTTGTCCTTAAGCCTGTTAATATAGTGTATAACATTTATTGATTTATGTATGTTGAACCATCCTTGCATCCCTGGGATGAATCCAACTTGGTCAGGGTGTATAATCTTTTTTATAATTCTCTGTATTCTGTTTGCCAGGATCTTATTGAGGATTTTGGCATCGACATTCATTAGAGATATTGACCTGTAGTTCTCTTTTTTGGTTGGGTCTTTCTTTACTTTGGGAATCAGAGTAATGGTTGCTTCCACGAATGAGTTTGGGAGTACTGCTTCCTTTTCAATTTCATTGAAGAGTTTCAGAAGTAGAGGCACTAACTCTTCTTTAAAAGTTTTATAGAATTCAGCAGTAAAATCATCAGGTCCAGGGCTTTTCTTTGTTAGCACGTTTTTAATTACATTTTCAATTTCACAGATTGTTATTGGGGCATTTAACATTTCTATATCTTCTTTATTCAGCTTTGAGAGTTCATATGCGTCTAGAAATCTATCCATTTCTTCTACATTTTCCATTTTATTGAAGTATACATTTTCAAAGTATGTGTTTATTATCCTCTGGACTTCCTCTGGGTCGGTAGTAATTTCACCATTCTCATTCCTAATAGCATAGATATGAGCGTTTTCCTTCCTTTGCTTAATGAGATTGGCTAAGGGTCTATCAATTTTGTTTATCTTCTCAAAGAACAAACTTTTTTATTCATTGATTTTTTGAACCGTTCTCTTGGTTTCTATTGCATTAATTTCTACGCTGATTCTTATAATTTCTTGGCTAGTGCAAGCTTTGGGTTTGTTTTGCTCCTTTCTTTCTAGTCGCTAGATGTTCAGCATTAAGTTTTTTATTTGAGCTTGCTCCATTTTCTGGATGTAGGCTTTCACTGCTAAGAATTTTCCTCATAGAACTGCTTTCATTGTATCCCATAAATTTCTATATGTTGTACTGGGGTTATCGTTCAGTTGTAAGAACTGCTCAATTTCTTCTCTAATTTCTTCTGTGACCCATTGGTTGGTCAGCAGAATGTTGTTCAGTTTCCATGTGTTTGTGAAGATCCTGGGCTTTCCTTTGCTATTCAGCTCCAATTTCAGGGCACTATGGTCCGACAGTATACAAGGGATAACTTCAATCCCTTTATATTTGCTTAAACCTGTTCTAT
>PVIR01019291.1:0-32275 GCA_004026965.1 Petromus typicus
GGTTACCAGGGAATCGAACCCAGGCCCTTGCGCTTGCAAGACAAGCGCCGGAACCACTGAGCTAACTCCCCGGCCCTAAAATATAAATTTTAATGGGAAGTTGGAAAACAAAATATTTATGATAAAAAGTAAATGTTATGACATGAATGTTTACTATTGTATGTAATTAAATTATTATAATAGTTTTGCACATTATAATTTACTAACATGATATGCAGCTTAAATGAAAGCAAACATAATATACGTTTCTATTCAGGTCTCTCTCATCTAAATTAGCAAGACTGTTACCTGTTTCTCAACAGATATAATGCTTAAAAGAAAATCTCTCATTAGATGCATTAGAGTTTCCAAGCAGGCCATATTTAATTTGGCAGCTTCTCCGAGGACCAGCAAGGCCAGTACTAAATCCAACCTGGGTTAGAAACAAATAGCAGAGGCCTTAATTTTTAAAAAAAGAACAATAAGCAGTTTTTTAGTGAAAAAATAACTCAAAGGAAAGAAATATTTGGAATAACAACTACATTTATTTTCAGTAAAGAGTGGAATTGGTTGACACTGATTAAGACAAAAGTCTACAAGAAGAATCAACATTTTGGCAAGATTTTTAAGTTTAGACTCTGAGAAACTGGGAGAACAAAATAATATGAATGATCACATTTCTTCATAGTTCCTTTATGATGGAACTCCAGGGGTGCTGGGCCCATGAGAGCCCTCACAACCGCATAAGAGTTTTAATTTTGATGTATTGCAACTGATTCCATGGGAGGAATTTCAAGTGTTTTCTTCTCAAAACAGAAAACAAATAAAAAGTGCTCTTTCTAGATACTCTGAAAATTCATTATTATTTGATTTTACAGAAAGTACAATTTCTCCAGTAAAAATTTTTTTTCTTTTTTTTTTTCTTTTTTTTTTTTTGAGACAGGGTCTCACTTTGTAGTTCAGACTGGCCCTGAGCTCAGCCTCAAACTCACATCACAGCAATCCTCCTGCCTCTGCCTCCCGAGTGCTGGGATTACAGGCGTGAGCCACCACGCCCGGCACTGTGGTATGTGGTACTGGTTGCTGCTGGGCGAGAGTCTCCACGCCATTTTGTATGTAGTTACAGGGGAATCAAACCTAGGTCCTTTCACTTGCAAGACAGGCACCGGAACCACTTAGCTAACTCCCCGGCCCTGAAATAAATTGTTTAAAAAGACATAATTCAAAACAGAAATGATAAAAATGCAAATGTAAGAGTGCTTCTGCTCAGAGGTGCTTATTGTCTTGATTAATAGATAAGTAATAAATCTAAAATTTAATATATTTCATGACTTTACTTAAATTTTACAACCATTATGTCAGACTAGTAGATTCAAATTCATTACCAATTTCAAAAGGAAGCAACTCTTGGGGCCGGGGATTTAGCTCAGTGGTTCCGGCACCTGTCTTGCAAGCGCAAGGATCCGGGTTCGATTCCCAGTAACCACATAACAATACTGGGTGTGGAGACTCACCCCAGCAGCAACCAGTACCACATTCCACAGTGCCGGGTGTGGTGGCTCACGCCTGTAATCCCAGCACTCGGGAGGCAGAGGCACGAGGATTGCTGTGATGTGAGTTGGAGGCTGAGCTCAGGGCCAGCCTGAACCACCAAAGCGAAACCCTGTCTCAAAAAAAAAAGGAAGTAACTCTTGTCATGAGAATGTAAAACACTTCAACATATTTGGATAGGACTTTACGGGCCTCAGTATGTTTTCACACTATTATCTCATTTGATTTTAATTTTTGACAAATTTGAATGATTTTAAAAGTTTTCAAAACCTTTTTTTTAATATTAGGAAATGGAAAAATAAATAGTTCTAGGAGACTCATCCAAATTCATATTTTTAAACTTTGTTAACTATAGCTATAAGCTTCTTTGACATTTAAGTATTTTGTGTTTTGCAATCCCTCTTTTTAAAGCTATTATTTAAGCACCTCCATATCTAATTTTAGAATGGCAGATGCTGTCTAGGTGGCAGATGTTGACTACCTAAAAGAGCCTGAATTCTGTTCAACATAGCAAAATTCTCACTGACAGTGGCATCTTCAAAATAGAATTTTTTGTATCTTGACAGGGGTAGTGACTGCATGAGTCTAGTATATGCCAAAGTCATAAATCAATGTATATAAAATGTGATTTTTAATTATATCTCAGTAAATTATTTTAGATTTAGTCCCAAGCTTTTCGGAGCTTGGAAGCACCACACAATACAGATTTGGTTAACATATAGACATGGAAGCATAGTATGAAAGTTTTCTAAACTACTATTTTTCTTCAAAGAAAAAAATTTAGATAACATTCTTTTTCCCTGCTGACCATCCTCTTCTTTTTATTTGGGATTCACACTTGATACTAGCTGGTGGAACAGCCTTCTTGTAACAAGTGTTACAAGATCCTCATCAGGATCACAATCTGGATCAATCACATCAGGATCTGATCCTCATCAGAGTCACAAGCTAGAGATGACAAAGAGGGAGCCAGAGAGATGCGGCTTGAGGAATCTCTTAAGCATCTGCATCAGCAGATCATTGCTTTGATGTGTAATTAATAAACCCTTACTTGATTATGCAAGTGCAGTTGGGTTTCTGCACATGCCAAGACCAATTTTCAACAGATACATAGTATATTTTTATGATCATATATTTTAGAGACAAAATTTTAGAATTCTAGTCCAGCCATTAATTATACATACATAATGTAAGACCCTATCTCAGCCATTAATTATACATACATAATGTAAGACCCTATCTCAGCGTTAATTTTCTTATCTATATAAAGAAAATATAGCAAAATCTACTTTTCAGAGACTTGAATAAAATACTCTGGAAAATGACCAAGTTTAAATTGTTAGCCTGAATTGAATTACAAAACAATGCTATATCTTCAAAGCTAAAAAAAAAAAATCATGAGTTTGTAAATCTCATTCACTATAAAATTTTGGAGTGACAGAAAGAAGAGGGTCAGGGGACCTCCAAGATGGACAGTGATTCATTCTCAAGTGCTTATTCATAATTCACACATGGCCTAGCAAAGAGGAAGAGAGTCACAGAGTTTCTCAAATGTATTGTCACTGTATTACACTTGATAAGCATTGGTTTTGGCTTTTTCTGTTCTCCTTTAAGTCTGGAAAATTGTGTCTAACTGTAACACTTCTATTCAACTATGGATTGAAAAAGATTCATCAGTGTCAGGTATCTATGGTAGAAAAGGTTCACCAGAAACACATTTTTCAATCAATGCTGCTGACTGCAAAATTCTCTATAAGCAAAAATGGCTCTGCTAAAAGTAGAATAGAAGCATCAATAAACTAGAGTTTGTTAAAAATCAAAACTGAAAATCAATGTTCACACAGAGAACTCAAATTGCATTAGACTAAAAATTTTAACCCCGCAGTATCTTCTTTGTGAACTTGTTAGAATGTACAGAACTCAAATATCAGTACATTGACATGGTTTTGCAGTTTCATCAAATTATGCAAGTATGAAGAGCTGATAACTATTATAGATTTCATCTAATTGTGTAATGGAGCTTTTCTAAAATAATAATAATTATATAACATATACACATTTTAAAAGAAGTTACAAACATCAACATTCAAATGTCTTCCTTACTCTTCTATACCTATTTACTCAATGAGCAGAATGCCATTTGAACAAATGAAATTGGAATGTCTCCAATTAGTGACAAATTAACAATGCCATCCACAAAAATACATGAGTCTTGTCACCATAATTTAAGACAAACACTAAGCGCTGAGAGGCTGAGTGCCCTCAGGGCAGTTGGTGGAAGCTCTTTGGGAAATGCGGAGCCTTAGCCATTGTTTCTGTGTAGCACTTAAGAGGGAGATGACTTCCTGTCACAGGCTGTGCGAGGGTTTGCTCACGAGCCTGATGAGATAGTCAGTGGGTCAATCGAGGAAGCCAGTTAACGCTTGGTGACCATGTGACAAAAGAGTTCCTTAAAAATATCTTGTACTAAAGATTCATCAGGAAAAAAAGAGAAAACTTGACTTTGAACTTTTTCATTCTATGATGCTATTCATATTATTATTATGCTATTATACTAATATGCTATTCATATTACTATTTCAGGATCAGCGTTGTAACATTTGGAGATTTGAAGTGGAAATTTTTTAAAATGTGATCCTAGAAATGTAGTACCAGACAAAATGAACACTGTATTTTTTAAAGGAAGAATAAGTAGATGTTATACTTCATGAAGGAGTGTGTATATACAAGGTCTTACCAAGGAAAACAGGTAATCAGTGTCTATTCTTAGAAATGAATTTAATTCAACCAAAACTTAATGGTATTTTAATAGTTTAAAAAGAGGAAATTCTAACTGTAAACCTTGCAGGTGTGTCTGGAAAATAGATAAATTTTAATAAGTAAAACAATTGTACTAATATAATCAGTTGCATAGAAATATGTAAATAATTAATTAAAATATAACATATTTAAATAATCACTTAGCTAAGTGTGACAAGGAATTTAAGCTTACATTGACACCAAGAAAGGAATGATTAGTATAAACACATATGTCTCTGTTCTCAGTGCACATGGAGAAAGCAATCAATATTCCATTCTTGAATTTAAGCATCTAGAAAAATTATTTGAAAGGATGTATCTCTTTATATTGTCTATTTTTTTGAGTCTCGGAAGAGATGGACAACACGAAAAATTTAGTCTCACTTTTGTAATTCAGGCTAGCCCTGAGCTCACAAGCCTGTAACTCACAGCAATCCTCCTGCTTCTGCCTCCCAAGTGCTGAATTACAGGCATGAGCCACCATATCCAACATAATGGTATGTAGTTACTGGAAATCAAACTAGGGAGCTTGTGCTTATAAGGCAGACATCGGAACCACTGAGCTAAATCCTCAGCCCTTGGCCTTATCTCTTGAGAAGATTCTCTTTCTGGATTATTACAGTGCATTTTTGAAGCTCAGGGAAGCCAGAAGAAGAAAGAGATGGAGAAAGCTATGCACTGACCGTATGGTTCTCACTAATAGGTGGTCCCTCTAGACAGGGGTTATGCACTGTAGGCTGTCTGGTAACAGTTTCAGCAGCAGAACCTTCAATTATTTCTTGTGCTCAATTTTCTAACAATAAGTTAAGTTTTGAAACATTAATTTGGGGGTTTAACTTCTGTACCATCTAAAAAAATTCTTATTAGGGGCCGGGGAGTTAGCTCAGTGGTTCCGGCGCCTGTCTCGCAAGCGCAAGGACCCGGGTTCGATTCCCCGGTAACCACATAACAATACTGGGTGTGGAGACCCACACCCAGCAGCAACCGTACCACATACCACAGTGCCGGGCGTGGTGGCTCATGCCTGTAATCCCAGCACTCGGGAGGCAGAGGCAGGAGGATTGTGATGTGAGTTTGAGGCTGAGCTCAGGGCTAGCCTGAACCACAAAGCGAGACCCTGTCTCAAAAAAACCTAAAAAAAAAAAAAAAAATTCTTATTAGGTAAATTTACAATGCAGAAGGATATAATTGTACGTATGCTGCAGTCCTGGCAGCAGATGGTATGTCAAAGACTTCTGCCAGAAAGATGCAGGTCGAGAGCCTGAGTTCCATCCCCAATACTGCAGAAGAGAGAGAGAGAGAGAGAGAGAGAGAGAGAGAGAAAAGAAAGGAAGGAAAGAAGGAAGAGAGAGAAAGGGAAGGAGGAACGGAGGGAGAGAAAAGAAAGACACAGGCAAGGCAAGGGAAGCAGTTAAGGAACTGCAGTGATCATGAAGCATTTCTGGCAGTAGGAACAGGAAGCAGGCAAGCAGGTCTGAAATGTGATCAGCTATCTACAGCACTGTCAAGTAATGACTTAGATGGGGAAAAGGAGGTGGGCAAATAAAGTGTTTCATTTGAGTAGCTGAAGCAGAAGACATGAAGAAATGTGTATATATACTAAGCAGAAATTCAGCAGGTCAGAGGTCTGAAAGAGCATAAATCAGTTCAAATCTGACTTAGCAGAAAATACCTATAAAACAATTAAAGTATAAATGTGCCTTCAGATTATTTATCACATTGAAACCTCTCTCAAACTCCTTGAGTTATTCTTATCTCTGTATAACTGTTATACAGACTGGTTAAGTCACTCATTCAAAACTACAGAGGCCGCTAAGCTGTCTAAAACTGAGGTTTTCTGCTGTAAGGTTGAAGATTTTTTCATTGCTAGATAATGTAGTGATGCATAAATTGCATATTTCTCCTTCATACGGCTAAATGGTTATAAGTAGTGCAGAGAATCAAAAGATCAATAAGAAACTCACTATGAATCATGAGTAAAGAGGACCACGAACAGAACTACAATGACATCTCGTCTCCTGCGCAATGGAGGGAGACTAGGAATGCAAACTTTTATTTGAATGCTTCCAGGGAGTTGGGTATTAAAATTACTATTTTTATATTACTAGAAGGATACAGACAATATAGATGTAAATGATCTATCTAGCTTGGAAAGCTGAGGTCTCACTCTCTATACAAAAGAGATGATTCATTGATTCATTTTGATGCAAACACAAATATTGTATGTCTGAGAAATATTTGCCATGTTGATTTAGTTTTAAATTACCAGGTTTTTTTTTTTTAATTCATTGATGGAGCACATTAAATTGGCTATTTTGTTTTGGGAGATATGCTTTTATATATGTTATACTGCGTCACTGAAATGTCATACTGCATTTCTCTGTTGTCTTCATTGGCCAGTAATTCAGTTATAAACGCGATTCATTACTTCCACGTAGACTAGCAAGCCTTTTGCTTCGGCTCTTGCTCTCTACTCAGTGCAAACAGTGAGTTTACAAAGGCCAGACCACAGGGTGGAGCCCTGAGAATGTGAAGCATCTTGAGAAATTTAGCCTCGTTTAAGTGGAAACCTGCCTCCCAGCCAGCTGTTTATCTCTAGCTCTGGACAGATAAAGGCCAGGCATGGCTGCGGGAAGGGGCTCTGGCATTCTCTTTTTCAACGTCCTCTTGTGTCTCCTAATTCCTAGTCTTTACTCACTCTTCCCTCTTCCCCATTTTTTCCCACTCCCACTCTTCCCTCATTTTTTCCCTTTCTATTCCCATGTTCACCTTCTCTGAGATATTTTGTGCATCGTGGGCTGACCCATTTCCAGGCCTAGAAACCTTTTGCTTGGATTTTATTGTCTTTTTCATTCTACAATGTTTATAAAGAGCATTAAAGAAATCAGGCAAAAAGATAAATGGGCTGTCTACTAACATACAGTATCAGAAATAAGTAGATGAAAACCATTTATTTGTATGGTCACAAACAATTTTTGTTCCTGCAAGTAGATTTTCTCCTAACACCTTAATGGAGTGGTCTCCCCTTACATTTAAGTCACTGAACATTTATTCATCATGCTGTCACCTTCCTGATATACACGGGAAATGAAATTGCTCAGGTTACTTCTTAATTGGTATGTGATGCTGTATTTTCCACACTAAAACAAAGATCACAATTCTAGAGCTATGTGGTTCAGAAGATACTGACCAATTCTGAATTTCTTGTTAAGCCCTGATGCCTCAATATTTCTAATTCTTTATAAATATATTCACTTAGTTTTGGGTGTTTTTTAATTTTTGTTTGTTTATGTAGTTCAGGCTGGTCTTGAACTCATTATGTAGCTAGGCCAGACTTGAATTCACAGCAATCCTCCTACCTCAGCCTCCCAAGCACCAATATTACAGACGTGTGCCATCACATCTGGCTTTAGTTAATTTTCTTAAATTTTCACACATACCCAATGGCATCTTATAGTGCTTGAGAGCAATATTAAAGTTTCCCCCAAAGCATTTCTAAGATCACTTAGATAATTATATCATGAGTTTTTTTTTTTTTCTTTTTTAATCTGGAGTAAGGGCCTCCTGAAAGTTGTTGGGCTATTATATAAATCACAGAATTTGAAAGACAAAAACTTGATTTAAAAATATTTACTATACCATTATCATCTATAAACTACTGAAATTTTCAACTTAAAAAGACTAAAGAATCTTTTAAGATCAACAGCTTTTATTTACTAGAAAAATATTTATAAATTTTGTACTGCTGTATATATATATACACACACACACACACACACACACAAAATGCATGATCATGTTCATTATGGAACACTGATACAGTCACCTAATACTTTTTATGTCTTATAATAACTTTCTAATATATATTGATGATGGCTCTTTCTCTATAATAAGCATTCTTTGTCAATAGGACCTTATTAGCACATTTGAAGCACACGCAGTTTACAGAAATCTTGAGGAGTGGATACATGTGCAAAATACAACTTTTTAAATATCTTTACGTCCAACTTCCCCCCCTCTCCCCACAAATCCCCTTCCTCCATTTTCATTCTTGTTGATATTATCAATCATAGCTCTTGTTGATGACATACAATGCACATGTCCACTGAAGTTCTTGGGCTCCTGTACATGGCACAACTTTATCCAAATTATTTCCTTTCCTTCTCACACTTTACCTTCATCCTTGGTCTCCCAGACCCCTTTCCATTTGCAAAAGATCCATCTCCTTGTCTCCTATTCACACTTTACTGTGTCACTTGTTTGTATTTTATGTTACTCAAATGAAAGATACCATATGGTATAGAAGCATGTCTGTCTGACTTATTTTACTCATGATTATATTTTCCAGGTGCATCCATTTTCTTAAAAATGTTTCAAATTTGTCATTTATATCCAAGTAGTATACCATTATCTACAGACATTACATTTTTCTTTATTCAGTAATCTGTTGATTGATATATAGGGTGCTTCCTGGGTTTATAAATTGCTAATTTATAAATAGCTAATTATAGCTATTATAAATTGTGCTGCTATGAAGATTGATATGTATGTATTTCATGAGTACATCTTTAGCTCTTTGGGAAGGATATATAGAAGAGGCATATCTAGGTCACATGAAGTTGTTAATTTCAGTTCTTTTTAAAAATTGATTTAATTGTACATTTTATACATACATTATTATCACATTTAACATTGAGAATTTGTACCTGTACATAATGTTTCTTGATTCTCTTATTTTCCCATTCCTCTGCCTTCTCTAAAACCCCCCACAACATTATATGCACAAGCATTGTTTCCAGGCCATCGATTTTTCCCCCTCCTATGTAGTTCTTTGGGAAATCTCTATACTAATTTCCACAATAGCTATACTAGTTTATATTCTCACTAACAATGTAATAGTCTTCCTTTTTCAGCAGAACCTCACTAGCATTTATTACTTTTCAACTTCTTCATGATGGACAATCTTTCTGATGTAAGATGGTCCCTACTGTTGTTTTAAGTTGTATCTACCTAATGGCCAGAGATACTGAACATGTTTTCACATATTTGTTGGCCATTTGTTCATGCTGAGCTCAGCCCCTCAAACTCACATCACAGCAATCCTCCTGCCTCTGCCTCCCGAGTGCTGGGATGACAGGCGTGAGTCACCACTCCCAGCACTGTGGTATGTGGTACTGGTTGCTGCTGGGTTTGAGTCTCCATGCCCAGTATGGTATGTGGTTACCAGGAATCGAACCCTGGCCCTTGTGCTTGCAAGACAGGCGCCGGAACCACTGAGCTAAATCCCCGGCCTGGCCATTTGTTCTTATGCCTCTAAGAAGCATCTGTCCATTTCACTTACCTATTTCTTGATCGGGTCTTTCATTTTAAGTAGGCTAGCTTTTTATAGTTATTTGTATATTCTAGATATTAATCCCCTATATGAGGAGTAGTGGGTGGCTATTTTTCCCATTCCATAAGTTGATTCCATTCTCTGATTCCTTTGGAGCGCTGAGATTTTTTAATTTGATGTAACCCCATTTGTGGACTTTTGCTGTTATTTCTTCTGCAACTGCTGTTCTATTTAAGAAATTCTTTCTTATATCTACTCCTTCAAATGCTTTAACTTTTGTCTTCCAATAGATGTAATGCTTCTGTTTTAATGTTTAGATCGTAGATCCATTTTGATTTTTAGTTTAGTGTATAGTGTGATACCTATGAGACCGACTCCCATCTTCTATAAATAGCCCATTTCCCCAGCACCACTTACTGAATAGGGGATCTTTGCTCATATCTTTGCTTTCTGCCCTTTGGTCAAAGATCTATAGTGCCTGGGGATGTTTCTGTACCCACTATTCTGTTCCGCTGACCCACATGTCTGTTTTTGTTTCTGTATCATACTGATGTTTTATAATTAAAACTTGTTGAAAGTGTTCTGTTAAGCAAGTATCATTTCCTATGATCAGCAATTACTCGTTAACTCAATTCACCCTCTGCTCATTCAGCACTGAGCACTACTTTTCCTCTCACTTAATGATCCACAAATATCCTCTAGAAAAAATATCTTGCAGTTGGGGAAAGTAGGTCCAAAGCACCTATATGCCTACCAGTATGTCCAGAAAGACAGCAAAATGAAGGATGAGGAAATGCAGTATTGGAACAGTTAAAAACTGGGTTTAGTCACTACTAAGCCTAGTAATGTTGGCCTCAGATTCCAAATAAGATTGATTTGGTATTTTCTCTACCTTTTCAAATCTATAAAGAAGAAAAAAACTTAAAAATCTAGTTGTTAACTTTTCATAGTCAGTTTCAAACACAAATCATTCACAAATTAAATTAAATGGATGTTGGTACAATACAATAAAACTTTAAAAATTACTCAAAGAAACAATTAATTTACTTCTAGAATCAGACAGTCCAAACCACCCACTTTTACTGTTGCAACACTTATTTAAACTAGTCATTTGGTAATTATTACAGTAATTAGTAAATAAATTTGACAAAGTCATAATTATTTTACACATTAAAATGTAATTTCAATTTCAACACATTGATAAAATCAAGCTAGTCTGTAAGAGCTAAAATAGTTTTAGATGTTAGTCCTATTGAAAAACAACTGCTTAAATCCCTTACAACTTATTTCCTAAAATTAAAAATGATTTGAGAGAATCAATTTGTCTTCCAGAACGCTAAAAAAAGATAGCCTCTAATTTTTGTCTTACATGAGTTCCATATTAAAGCATATTTATTAAAATTATGTTATTAACATAATAAATATTTTATTCTTATACACATTTGTTCTCCCTTCAGCACACAATATCTTCAGTATTAAGGTGTAAAAAAAATAATCAGAATTTCTGTTAAATTTTAAAAATGAGGGGTTCCTCCACTCAGGCTATGAGACCTGATGTGTTCTCTTCTAAAATAAGCTATTTCTAAGAAAACAAGTCATTTTTAAATCATCTTCCAGAAATCTTTCCATGTTCTATAACCTCACAAACTTCTAACTATAAATGGGAGATATGGTTTTCCTTTAGAAAAAAATGCTCCACCATTTTAGAAGTACGTAGAGTTGACTCTGAGGGATGCAGAATTTGTATACACAATGGCCTCTGGTGTGGGATCGGCTGATAAAAACTCAAAAATATCTTTCTACAAAAATAATGGAATTTTCAATCTGCTGTGGCATGACAAATAATAATTATTATCATATAAGCACTTTAAAAAGATATATCTACCCCAAATAATAAAAAGAATGCCTTCTAATAAGTTTCCACAGAAATACTTCCTTCAAACTCTTCAATAAGTAAATTATATACAATAAGCCCTCACTTAACATCACAATCCATGATCAAAATGTCAAAATGTGCCCCTACAGTTAGGAATGTATCCACTGTCTTACTTAGTATTAGACATTTTTGTTATACATTATAAATAAGGCATTAAGAAATAAACTCTTAGTATAATTCCTCCAGTGAGGACAAACTGTACTTAAGTATTGTAATTTAACTTCATGGAAAATAAAATATGTTTAAAATGAGGACCAACATTCATGGTCAGTTATACATTTCATTTAATAAAGCAACTTATAGGATACTAGCACGTACATCTTGCAAAACAAAAAGGACAGGAACAAAATGCTGATGAAATGAACTAATATGCAACCTATAAATTGGGCTTATCTGTGGAACAGAGATTGTAAGTTTTTCCATAGTCAATTGAAGAGTGATTAACATTTAAAAACAAAGGTTATTTAACATTTTAGTACAGAAGTTTCTGCATGAGTTACTTTGGACTTATCAACTCCTTCTTACCAGCATTTCGTCTGAAGCTGTATTTTATGCAAGAGAAGATGTTCCAGCACGTTATTCAGCTGAGGGTCGTTACTCTGAACACAACACCAAGCCGCAACGCAGTGCCAGAGCAGGGGGTTCACTTCATATCGGCCACGATTACTCTGCAAACATGCGTGGTGTTGAGTAAAAAGTACACCTGGGAAAGAGTTCTTTGACTTAAACAAACATGGAAATAAATTTTAAATGCTTCTGCTTTTACTCATGTTTCACTGGGGAGAATAATTAATATAAATAAATTTTTGTGAACATATATTATTAACCTGAACCTAGCATGTATGTTTTCACACAGGGTGTTTGAAGTTATGAGTTTTATGACATGACAAAAATCCTGCATCTTCTTAGGAAAAATCTTTTATACACAGTCGTGTTTCAAAGATGCTATGTGACTTGGCTTTTCCTGACACCTGAGGAAAGGTGAGCAGGAGAAATAGGAACACAGATCTACTAGCACACTAGGATTTAAAACAAGAATTTCTACTTTGAGAGAACTTAATATATGTCTTGCAGGATATGACAAGATTAATGTCTGTTAAATATTTTAAGAGCTTTTAACAGCCTACAAATTCAGATTACAAACAGACTGTTGTTTATTTTTCTCAGAATACTTCTTGACAGTTTCATAGGTATAATTCTCTCCTAAAGTAACTGACATCGTACTGCCATTGAGTTTCTGCCAACAGTGAAGATACAAATCCACATTGTTCTGCTTTATGTACCCAAATTGCCATCTTACCTGACATTTTGTCCTGTTAAGATGAAACTCCTACAATGTACAGGACTTCCTTTTACATAAAATAATACTGCAACTTCAAAGAAAAGATAGCATTCATGTTGATATCCTTAGCTAGAAGAAAAGAAGTTTACATCTAAATTCATCTGCACCATTTAGTTTCTCGGAAGCTGTTCGCTGAGTGTCTCTTCATGGCAGGAACTCAGCGAGGCGCTGGAGATAAGGGCCTCACTGAGACAAAGTCCTCCCTGCCTGTGGACTCTGGGGAACAATGATTCTGAAAGGAGGGTGGGAACAGGCCCGCACTGGGAACGTGAGGCTGCTCCACGGCAGAGCTCCCTCCATCCTCAGTGATGTGAGGCCCAGACTGAGACGCTGACTTTGGGACATCTCCAAATAGCTAAATTTGCCACTTTAAGGTGGGAAAGCACGTCCAAAATATCGGAGCCCATATCAGTGAAATTCTCTTCTCAAATTACTGTGAGCAGCTCAGCCTGGCTGTCTGACCCTCCTCAGGCTGCAAACTTATTCCGGATGAATAGGAAGCTAGATGTGTTTGAAGCTTTGGGAGGGTTTAACGAATTAATTCAAAACAATTTAAAAAAAGAATACATAGTGCATGCCTGCATAGGCTTTCTTGTCAAAAATTCCTCGGCTAACACACTTGTATTCCATCACTAGGTACAATTCCTAGAAGCATTTGATAAAGAAATGATAAGGATTACGACAATGAGCAAGATGTATGGCTTATTTTCAATTTTGTATGATGCTATCTTTATTCATTATTGAGGAAGATATGGAGCAGCTCCTTATTCCTGTAACAGATTCTGTGTAAAGTATTACAGTCTGGTCTGACAGTCATAGCCAAGTCATTCTGATCTCTTGCTAGACAAAAACTCACAAAATACAGCTTCAGTCCTGGTATGATGGAACATGCTGTAATCCCAGTACTAGGAAGGCTGAGGCAGGAAAATTTCTGTGAGTTTGAGACCAGCCTGAGCTACATGGTGAGTTCAAGGTCAGCCTGGAGCACACAACAAGACCCTGACTCAAAAAAAAAAAAAAGAAAGAAAAAATCCTCAAGTAATATTGTTGAGACCACAATAAGGAAACAAAGCTACTTGACAATATTTTCCCTAAGTGGAGACAGAAACAAAGTCGCTATCCTACCAACACCCAGTCACAGACTCACCCTTACTTCCTAACTGCTCTCTTAGCTTCTGTCCAGACCAAGCCACGCCAAGTCCAGATCCTGTCACAGACGCATCCACCCCTCCTCACTGAGACAGCACAGGGCCCTGTGATAATCCTCTGCCCCCAAAAGAAATAAACCCAGCTTGCTTAAATGCAGGTGTGCTCCTGTTGACCTTCGGCTCAAGGACATCAGCATGACCCAGCGACACTTTCCCAGCCCAATTTGAATTCATAGAATTCATTGAATCACGACTGTCCCATGATTTCATAAAATACAATGAGGATCGGCCTAGTAAGCCCCAGAGAGCAATGGCTGAGAGTTATGAAATGGTTTATTTCTTTGCCTTTCTTTTGAGGCAGTCCTTACATGGGGGTGGTTGGCAGATAAGCACCATCCGTTACTGTTGACAAGACTACAGAAACTTTAGGATACCCATGTAGAAATTTTCATAACAATTTCACAGAATAATGATAATCTCATTTTGCCTAATAAAAATGAAGATATGTTTTTAAGTACTGAGCACAGTATTAAATGATTGTCAAGGAACATTTTTTTCTCCTTTTCTCCTTACCTCCCTCCCTCCTTTCTTTTTTCATTTGTGATTTGGTTTTTGCCCATTTTTGTTTTGTTTTTTTCTATAGTTTTTCACCTTTCTCCCTTGTAGTCTTCTGGTTGCAGTGGTACTGGGCTTTGGGAACCTTAGTGACAGAAGGGATGTTAATCTACTACTCGTTAGGGTTCTGATCAGTGCACCATCCTGAATTTATTAAAACTTAAGTGCATCTGTTTGATTTGCTTCTCTTTTATGAGAGAAAGAAGCTTTGAAGTCTGGGCTCTGCTTTGGCTGCTCACACTCAGGTCTCTGGGTTTTATCCTGTTTTCAGTCGTGTTGGGGTGTCTGACATCACCATGAAAGGGTTTCTCCACACACTTGCAGTGTTGCCTGGGTAACAGGACACGAACCACGGACTAATGCTCCTAACGTTAAAGAACCTGCGTCTTATTATACTCATTCCTAGTATCCACTTACAATTATTGTATAGCACAAAATATCCTGAATTTAGAAAGTGCCTTTCAAACTCTTAAAATGACACAGAGTGAGATTGTTAATCATGTTAGAATGTGAACTCTATGTTTGCTGGTTTTCAGGAAACTATTTGTGCTTCAGAACAGATGAAACTAGGTAACAAGAGACCGAGTCTATTTCAGCTGAGTTTAAAGCAGTTCTCCAAAGACCCATGTTCTTATTACCATGTGACAGCAATGTTTAGGAAAGCCAGCTCCAGTACTGAGCAAAGGACAGGGTGCAAAACTCAACCTGGGGTCCTGGCTCTGCAGACCACAGAGCTAATTAAACTACATCATGTGTCAAAGTCAATGCAACCCCTGTGTTTTAATCCTTAAAAACAAAATCCTGCCTTGTTTATGGAATTTGTGTTCCTCGGTAATTATAACCAACAGGCTCAAATTACTTTAGTAACTGTCACTCTTTATAGAAATGGTTCATCAGTAATGAGCAAGACACCTAGGCCTAGAAAGACTATAAATAGATGCCAAAAAAAATCTTGTTCTTTTTTTAAATTTTTTATTTTGAGACAGGATCTCGTTTTTGTAGTTCAGGCTGGCCTTGAGCTCAGTCTTCAACTCATAGCAATCCTCCTGCCTCTGCCTCCCGAGTGCTGGGATTACAGGTGTGAGCCACCACGCCCAGCACTGTGGTGTGTGGGTCTGACTGCTGGTAGGTGTGAGACTCCAACGCCTGGCATTGCTGTGTATAGCTACAGGATCGAACCCGGGCCTTTGCATTTGCAAGGCAGGTGCCAGAACCACTGAGCTAAATCCCTGACCCAACCGTCTTTTTCTTATAATCTACAGCTAATGTTAGAAAATGCCCAGTGGAAGCACGGAAGCCCTAAGAGGCCAGACTTAAATAATGTGACTTAGAAAGGGAATCTTTCTTAAATTATTATACTGTCTACAGTATGGTAAAAAGTATATGCATTGAAAAAGATGAATTTCTATGTATAAACTATAAAATAATGAATCTAAACATAAAATGACGAAAGAGTTGAAGTTTCAAAGTGCTCGCAGCCTCTCTTGTGAAAGATCTGTGAGGAGTGAAAAGGAAGACGTCACTGCAGACCCTGCAGTCCGCGGTCTGAACATGCACAACGATACGGCTCCATGCCTTTGTGTTTTTTGTGACCAAGAAATTTATATAATTAGGAGAGATTTATCTAAAGTAGCTGCTTATTTCAGTTTTGCCTTTTCAAATGCCTGAATTTATCACTAGCTCTTTCATACTTTTAAGATATACTAAATGTCATCTTCTGAATGTCATGTATGTTCCATGAGTGAGATGTAAGAACAGTTTTTAACATTAATAGTGTATTTTGTCACCACAAAATAAATGTCTTCATTAGAAAACAGAAATTGAGTTTTTTTATGTACTAATAATTATTTCCATTCCTCCATTTGAATTATATTTTACAAATTTTAGTGGATTGTACTAGCACATTAAATGTTATTACAGATGAATGGTGAGAGCATAAATTATTACACTTGTTTCTGCACTTTACATGCTTTCCTGGTAGTATGAATAAAACACTTTAAAATATTAATCATGTTAGTCTAAATTCTGTTGTAATTTTTAATTAAATAGCTCTCATGGATCCTACAAGAAAGAAGCATCATCACATCACTCCCTTAAAGGAGCATCAGTGGTGACACCCCATCCAAAAATGTGCATGTAGCTGCATAAAATTAGTGGCATAAAATCGGCCATGCTATTGCTCCTTCCTGCCTGTCGGTCAACTCATCTCCAGAAACCCTGCTCACCTGACAACCGCACCCGTCAGAGTAGCAGGATACAGCCACCATATCACATCACCTACCTCATCAGAGTCTGGGTCCTCAAATTCTCCTTTAGCTTCTCCAGTGCTAAAAACCGATTGAGAAAGGGTTTCTCTTTCACACATCATTTCTAACGTTTTCAGGATGAATTGGACATTTGAAAAGATGTTTGGATACTTGTGATATGACTCTCCAGAGGAAAAAAGTGCTGTTGAAAGGACAACATTGTGGAAAATGTTCAATTAAGAACTTGCATTGTGCTTCCCATGTCTTGTAGTTATTAAGCTGAAAATTCAGTACTTGGCGGCTGCCACTGTTTTACAGTTTACAGTCTAATAAAGATCCGTCATGTTCTGTTTGCCCCCTGGTGGTGCAAAGGAAAACTACAAGGTGATTAAGGCATCAGAGCTACATTATTTAGAGCAGAATGGTTGAATGCCCAATTAAATACTGTTACTGCTCAACAATGCTTGGTAGGGCCGGGAAGTTAGCTCGGTGGTTCTGGCACCTGTCTTGCAAGCGCAAGGACCTGGGTTCGATTCCCGATAACCATATACCATACTGGGCGTGGAGACTCACTCCCAGCAGCAATTAGTACCACATACCACAATGCCAGGTGTGGTGGCTCACGCCTGTAATCCCAGCACTCGGGAGGCAGAGACAGGAGGATTGCTGTGATGTGAGTTGGAGGCTGAGCTCAGGGCCAGCCTGAACTACAAAGCGAGACCCTGTCTCAAAAAAAAAAAAAAAAAAAAAAAAAAAACCAATGCTTGGTAGCTTCCAGCTGAAAGTAGATCAAATTATACTAGACACTCTATTCATAACAGGTACTTGGAAATTGTAACTCTACAAACAAATCAATGTCAGAGCTTCTAACCCAATACTCGCCACTTTTATTCCTTTACAAATTGTTATTATTGATTTTAAAGCAGGTACTTATAGACACAGGCAACGATTATGTCATTTAACAACAATAACAAAAAAAACCCTGTGATATTTAACAGAACCATCGTGTTTGGGTTCTGTTTATAAACTCTTGAAAATCTTTAAGTTTCATTCCAGTCACAGAGTGGAAAATTTAGAGGTGACCCTTCTTCTCCTGGACAGCCAAACAGACAGGTAGCAGCTGCTGGTGGTATCAAGTAAAAAACAACACTTGTTGCTAAAGACAGAGATGTACCTACCCTAAGGGTCTACATAACACAGTTTGCTAAAACAGCAGCAAGGAGTATTTATACTTTTTTTTTTAAGGAAAGGTATTGGTTTCTTTGAGACATATCTGCAATAACAAAGTAATATAAGAACTTGAGGTTTTATTCAAATAATTCTTAAAACCTGTCACCCACTCTTATCTGAATATTTGATAAGTCACCCTGCTGAGCCCTGAGATCAGAATATGTATAATTTATTGAAGAAATCACACATTTTTCTGTTCTACTAACTTACAGCCTGCTCTTGGCTTCTATTGGCGTCAAGACATGTGCTCGTGGTGCACACAACCTGGTCCCCAAAACTCTTGTGCTCTTACCTTCTACTCCATCTTCAGTGACTTTCCCCATCAAACATCATCCCCTTCTTTTCTTGAATCCCTCTCCTTTATCATATAACTTACTAATGTTCTTTTTTCCTTTAACTTCATTTTTTTTCACTTGAACTATTGATAAGTCTGTGTGTTACTGTATCTATGGATAGCTGGAGTGATTGAAATCTTTCATACCCTGGGTCCCATGCAGACATTTTCCTTTACTGTTTGCCTCAGTCTGAATTCTGCTCCCCCTCTACTGGGGAAGCTGCCAGGGGGAGTGATGTCATTCTCAGGTCAGAAACCCATCCTTGCTCCTCAGATTCCTATTCCACACTTGCAGATGTTGATGATGTTGATCTTCATTCTCCTCCTCGGCCATCCCTTTTTGTCAGTGTCTGAGTGATGCACATCATATGTGTGCTGAATTACAAAGCAAAGAATGTTTCTTCCTTTGGTTCCCAATCAAAATATCTTGAAAAACTTTTTAGGTAGTGATGTGAAACATTGTGCTTGTGCACAGTCTGTTATGCTTGTTTCCTGCATCCCCCTCTCTCCCTACCTCAATCCAGCATCTGTATTGCCATTAGGATACCTTATTAAGATATGAATTTGGTCTGGAGATTTAGCTCAGTGATTCTGGCACCTGCCTTGCAAGCACAAGGTCCCAAGTTTGATCCCTGATAACCACAGGGTGTGGTGACTCACTATGTCTGGCAATCAGTACCACATACCACAATGCTGGGTGTGGTGCTCATGCCTGTAATCCCATCACCCAGGAGGCAGAGGCAGGAGGATTGCTATGTGTTCTAGTCTTGCCTGGGCTATATAGTGAGCTCAGGATCAGTCTGAACTACAAAGCTAGACCCTGTCTCAAACAAAGATATGAATTTGACTTTCTGAAATCCACATTCGATAGCTAGGAAACTAAGTCATAAATACTGTCATGCATGTGGGTAGGAGGTCAAAAGCAGAGCAAGGCTGCAGGAGTCAAGAGGGCAAGGGGAAATGTTAGTTATGGTCACCGTGTCGGCCAGACAGAAGGAGCCAGTCCGAGTAATGTACTGCACAGAATGGGGACAGTTGGTGTTAGTGAGAATACACGCTTCAGAGTCATGCAGAGAGTAGACTTTTAACGCCCTACTCACAAAGTCTTAACAGCTGCACAGAAGCAAAAAACAAAAGCTGAACAAATGCAGCCTAGATCAGAGACTAACACTGCACACCTATTAGCTTTCATGAAAAATACAATGATCATATGGTCTTGACAGTCTGAGCTTCTTAAAATATAACATAAAACATTTACATGTGTAAAAAACAAAAGATACTCTACCGTGTGAATATGGTTCAAGCCGAAGTAAATGTTCTTTAAAACTTGAGAGTTGACCATGCAGGAAAAATATAAAGAGTCGTAAGAAGATCAAATAGCCAATCTGTCAGAGAGAAAAGATAAAAGTGCTTTTGTGCTGTTTCACTGGGCACCCAAAAACCATAGAGAAAATAAACCATTTTATGATTATATGTGGAATATCTTTTAAAATAATCTATAAGCTTTCATGTAAAATTATAATAAAACATATAAACTATACAAATAAGGAGAATACAAGTTGTGTGATTTGCTAAATCATGGAGAACCAAACACTAGCAACAGTTGTCACTCTCTAGTGTATATTATATCTGAGTGTATATGAAAAAGAAACCTCAAATCCTCTTAACTGTAACACAGTAATGCAGAGCATTATCAGATATACATGTTAACATGAAACTTGGTAAAATAGATGAATCTCACAAAGTTTCAGTACATCACTCAATACTGTTACACAAATAAGCAGCATTATAAGACCTTAAACCCAAGACTTTGTCTATTGTTCTAGCTGGTATAAATGTTTAATTCTAGCAGTATTTCCAAATGCTTTATTAAAAAATCTCTATCATTAAAATAAATTTGAGGATGATCCATCAGTAGTCGTATATCTGTAAATTATAAGCATGCACCATCTATAGGCTTTGAAAATAGCATGTTTGCAAGATGCATCCATGGTGTGGAATGTCTTTTTATATATACCACTTCATGATAGCGCTGTGCTTCTATAAGCAATAGAAGATAAATGAGGAAGAAGTAATGATCGAAAAGCTATATGAAAGAATATTGTAATATTCTAAATGAAAGTATTACAGACAGCAATACCCATCATTTTAGACAATGAGTAAAATACTATGTAGAAGGAAAATAATTTGAAGTGTTTGAAAGAATAAAAGATTAAACATTGAGAGGAAAGTTAATGTTCAAAATGTAATGTAGCATAAAAGAGAAAATGTTATCTTATATTCCAATTGAATCATCAGTTTCACCTGATTTACACCTTATTCATCGTTGTGTTAAGCTTGGAAAATGGCTTTAACATCATTCATTTTAATTATTAACTAAACATACAAATTGAAAGACCTCTATAACAAAAACTGTTGTACTCAAAAAATGGAGACTGAAAACTACATAAGAAAAAGAAAAGCTATCCCTGATCCCAGGATTAGGAAGAACAAATACTGTCACAATGGCCAAACTTCTAAAATTTAATACAATTCAAATCAAAATATCAAAAAATATCTCATACAACTACAGAAAATTTATATGGAGCCACAAGTGACTCAGAATAGCAAAAGCAATGTTGGGAAACTACAGCAAAACAGGGGGCATCACGATGCTGGATTCAGAGTTATATTACAAAGCTGTAGTAATAAAAAAAAACTCAGCATGATACTGACACAAAAACAGACATGTGGATCAATGGAACATGATAGAGGATGCAGAAACAACCGCAGGCACATTGTGCATCTGATCTTTGACAAAGAGACCAAAAACATACATACAGCAAAGACAGCCTCTAACAAACACTGCTGGGTATCTGGGTATGGGTATCCATACACAGAAAATTAAATCTACACCCATATCTCTCACCATGTACTATAATAAAATAAAAAGGGATCACAAATCTACAAATTAAAACAGAAACAATCTTCTGGAAGATAAAATAGTTAAATTCATGAAGTCATAGGCATAAGTAAGGACTCTGGGAACCCCTACTCCATAAGAAACAGCATCAGAATTTGAAAAAGGGGGTTATATTAAATTAAAGAGCTCCTGACCAACAAAAGAAACAATCAGTACAGTAAAGAAACAATCCAAAGAATGGGAAGAAAACTCTGCCATCTATCCCTTCAACAGAGGACAGCAGAATATATAGAGAACTCAAAAAATTAGAAAATTCAATCAAGAAATGGGCCACCAAATTGAATAGACACTTCATAGAAAAAGAAGTCCAAAGGGCCGATACAGTACATGAAAAGAACAATCCATATCTCTGGTTATTAGAAACAAACTAAAACAGCTGGGACCTGAGATGTAGCTGAAGTGGTACTGCGCCTACCTTACAAGCACAAGACCTGGAGTTTGACCCTAGTCCTGAAACAAAACAAAACAACCTTTGATTTCATCTTAACCCTGAAAGAATGGCCACATTTAAAAAAATCAAAGAATATCAAATGTTGGAAAGAAGAAGACTTGTTCTTATGCTATGGTAGAATGTAAGTGAGTGCAGTCACTATGGAGATTCCTTAAAATACTAACACACAAAATTCCATTCAACCCATCTGTTTCACTCTAGGTATCTTCCCAAAAGGGGTAACAGCATCAAGTTACAGAGATACGGGACCGGGGATTTAGCTCAGTGGTTCTGGCACCTGTCTTGCAAGTGCAAGGGCCGGGGTTTGATCCCGGTTAACCACATACAATACTGGGTGTGGAGACTCACGCCCAGCAGCAACCAGTACCACATACCACAGTGCCGGGCGTGGTGGCTCACGCCTGTAATCCCAGCACTCGGGAGGCAGAGGCAGGAGGATTGCTGTGATGTGAGTTTGAGGCTGAGCTCAGGGCCAGCCTGAACCACAAAGCAAGACCCTGTCCCCCCCCCAACAAAAAAAGTTAAGTGAAATAAAGCAGACACTGAAGGTTGCATTTCATGTGGTTTCTCATGTGATAAACTCAAAGTATATATAAAGAACATAATAAAGATACTAGGAAACAAGAGGATCAATTTAACAGTATCCCGCAACCTGTGGGCTGACTAGGAGGATCAATGTGCAAAAGGGAAAGGGACTGAGAGGTGGAGGGAGGGAGGAGGAAGAGAAGAGAAATGCAAAGAACTGAGCTGTCTTAGGTACATGCACCAACTCCACACGATGAATGTAGTCATTATGTACTGCAAACAGACAGTACATAATTTATTAAGAAATAAATTCACAAAATGGTGCGGATGGAAGGGGGTAAGGCCTTGACAGATGCACCTTCTGATAAAATTCATCTCACAATACGAAATGGATAAAAACAGGGACTTTTTTCTTGGAGAAATACAAAAGTTAAAAAATGGATAATGTGGAGATTGTAACAAAAAAGTAAGGAAACAAATTTTATATATATGGGGGGGGTGGTAGGGTGGGTGGGGCTATGGGAAAAAATGAGAATTAAGTTGTGTCTTATACTGGTACAAATCCCCATTATGGAGTGCAATCATGATGTGTATATTTAATGTACCAATAAAGATAATTTAAAAAAAAAAAAAAATGGAGGAAATTCACTAAATAAAATGAACAGGGAAGGTCAGATGAAGCAGATTTACTTACATTTTTCCATTTAATTTTTTTCACTTAAAGACTCATACTTATGTTTATATATTTTACATTTTGTACTTCTATACTTACTGTGCACATCTCCATTTTTTCCATCATAAGTCAAAATATACATGCAATAATGGACAGTTTCCAAAAAGAACCAAAGTATCTTTGAAAGCTCACAGTTCCAAGAAAAATATTGGTAATATTTTAACTCTTTTCCTCCTATCCAACCACAAAAGCCCCAGCCTTCAACTCAGTTAGTTGCTATTATGTGCCCCGTATCTTTTCTTGCCTGGTTTCCACAAATCTTTTATTCCCTACTACGTTAGAGAGCATCTGAGTTAGGTTTATGAAGACAGAAATACGACCATCACCCCAAAATGACCTATGCAAAAGCTTGACCCATGAGTATTCTCATATTCTTTGTTTCTGAAAGTTCATAGTCAAAACTGAATAAGAAAAAACCTAATTTTACATAATAAATTATTGCACAAATCTTTATCGACTTCCTTGATGCTTTACAATAAAATTACTCAGTAAGGTAGATTTCATTTAATAATAAAGTTTCCATGACGAATGTTATAGAGTAAAGCCACACAATTTCAGGAAACTTACACAACATGACCTACGTGGAGAGAATTGGGTGAAGCTCTAAAATGACATAGAAGACAGAAAGAATTACTCAGCTTCTCAAGTCGAGAAGTTATTTAAGGTTATGTGTCAGCAATTTTAAATTAAGTAAAGTTAAAATTTCTTTAACTGAAAAAGAAAATCTAAATATACTCTAAAAGCCAATAAATATACTGATCCTAATTAAATATATTCTTACATAGTTTATGAAATTGCATTTGATCAGATCATGTCCATTTGAATATCAGACAATAATGTAGATTACCAAACCAGAGAGTATTCTATAATAAAAGGAACTTTCTCATCTTGGTCCTAAAACAGATGCCATGTGGTTAGATATAATTAATGGTTTGAAACATAAAAATGTTCAAAACATACCTTTGTCAGCTTTATTTCAACAGAATATAAAAACTCCTTCAGGAATGCATCACAACAGAGTCTATATAAAACTGATTCCGCAACAAAAAACAAGGCAGGCAGCTGATCATAATCAAAGGGAGCATGGTCCAGGGACGCATAAAGCATATTTAAAGCTTCTGAAATATTGAAAAGGAGAGGCTCTATCATCTTTAAAGTACCCAGTTTTTGTACATGCTATGATTCATTCTTGCAATTAACTATTTGCTCATCCGATTCTGGTTTTAAAAAGTACCTATAAATTCTTTTCCACCCTTTCCACCAAGAGATAAATTCTGCCTTCCCTTCTCCTTTAAACTCAAGTAGTCTTTGTGCTTCCTTCAAATGACAGAACGCAGCAGAAGTGACCCGCCTGCCTTCCAAGACCATTGCCTCTGGTGGGTCCCCCCAACTGGAGCTCTGATGCCCTCAACTGCCACGCAGGGAACACAACAGGAAGCTGGACTCAGAATCACCACGCCAGGGAATTGGGGCTCATTTGAACGGAAATCAGAAGTCACTGGAAATTATTTAAGCTCTCAAATGGCCACTGCTTTGTGAAAGGTGGACTACAGAAGACGCCAAGAATATAAGTGAATTCCTATCAGAAGATGATTTCTATGGATGATTTCTGGGGATGGTGCGAAGAAACCCTGTTCAGGGAATTTTTTGGAGATAATGTCCAGAGAGGTAAAAATGCTTTCAGTTCTATGTAACATTTGGCACAACAGAAAGTATCTTTGAACTAGAGCTTTTTGTTACAAGTTCAGAACTGGAAAGTGGCCAGGGATGGTCAATAAACTGCCTGCTGTGTGCGCTTTTCTCCACCTGCTGGGTCCCACTCTAGACCTCCGGCTCTTATCCAGCAAACTAGAGGGAATGAAGGGGCATGCAAAGAGAGAAGCGATGTTTTCTTCCCCAGAGCAAGTTAACAAAATATTCCAAACAGGCCCCTTCCAATATCCCTCTGGACTGGGTCAGTCATGTGACTAATCCCAATCTATTCACTAGCAAGTGAATGTGAGTTACTCTAATTAATTTAGGCCAAGTATGTTTCATTCCTGGGGTTAGGCAAGGCCCGCTTCTTCTGCATCACATGACTGCCAGAGGCCTGAGCTCAGAAATGAACCAAACACTTAGCTTGTGGCTGGTAACAAACCAAGTTTTTCCTCAGTGTCATTTAAACATTTAAGAGAGATCAGGCTGTGAATAGCACTGGGCTAAAGGGATATAAAGGCAAGTTGAATGCAAAACAGTTCTTATTGCTAGAAGCTTCTAGAGAGCATTATAATCCCAATTTACACAGGGTGATCCTCTCTGACCTTATGTAATCTATATTCTGAAATTCATTTTAAAAGGCATATACAAAACATTTAAGATAATGAGAAAAGGAATTTTACCCCCTTAAAAATAATGTTGTTTAATTTCTTTTCTAGATTAGTTAGAGGGTGCTTGGAAGGAGACATAGAAGTGAGAAAGGATAAATGAAAAGGTAATGAGGAAAGCTGGCTGAATAAAATAAGTAAAAAGTGAAGGCCCTTTTATTGTTTTATGAGTAAGAATTATCAAATGCAGAAACAAAATTCTCTAATGTATAGTGCTTATTGTAATTGGAAATCTCTAAATGACGATTTATATTAGTTTTCAATTAGTTGCTAATTTGGGAAAAAAGTAATAAAGGGTATAATGAGAAAAAATTTTAAAACAATTTTTTAATTATAAAGTTGAGCAGTTAAATTCATAAATTCAAAATCACCAAAAAAAAACCCTTCTGTAATGAAACATTATGAGACATTTTGATAGAAAAGAATAACTTTTTCCTGTGCCCCACAAAATTTCTAGAAATTAAAGATCTCAAATTGTGTTTTTACTGCTAATCTAGAAAACACTCTGGGTTCTCAAGAAGAGCTGGGTGAGAGCACGTACCATCTTGGATTTCTCCTCTGCACTGTGCCAGATATATCACTTCTTTCCATGCAAAAGGGAGATTCACGTGCTTCCCAGAGCCCAGGGAATTGAGACCCAGGATTCTCTGTGATGGGGGAACATGAAAAAGGGAAACCAAAATGTACATCTTTGTATGTGTTTGTTGATTTTTACCACTTCTTAATTGTATTCTGAAAGTCATTCTGTGAAACTGATACATTGTGGTCAGAATTATATACAATTTTATGATTATTTTTACAATTTGTCTTTTGACATGGTTTTCAAACTGTATTGGTACCGCATGGAGAGAATGTTAGTATTCTGAAGATTATCACTAGTTATTTTATAAAATAAGTTTTACTATATCATCTAGTAGTTAACTCCTACCTTATTTTCTGAGAGATGCACCTTTGATTGTATAAAAATTGTATTGAAATAAGCATGATGCCAATTTGCCATACAACCCTAGCTACCAATATTGATAGATCAATGCTAGTGAAAGGCGGGAGACAGCAGGGATTGCCTTATTTCCTTTATTACAATGCTCAACCCTGAGGCTGCTCATGGAGCACTAAGCCAACTGGAAAGAAGCTTACTGGAGAATGTATCTCCTGACACCTCTCTGCATTGTATTATTTTTCAGCAAATGTTTTAAGTAGATTCTTTCAAAGGTTCAAATATATGAACAACCACTAACGGAAAAATAACCACCACTACCTCAAAATAAACAAAAAGCATTATACTTCAATTTTGTGTAGGCTTTATTTCACAAATTATGCTTGCTCTTATATAAGAAACCCAAAATTATAAATGAAGAGCAAAATTAAAGATAGATAACAGCAAGTAAAGAGATATTTTTCTATTGGGAAGAGAAATGAGATAGAAGGGAAGGAAAGGGGATAAAAATAAGAATTGAAAAAAAAATGGAGACAGAGCTTATAAATCAAATTTATAGCGAGTCAAATATCGCAAAGGTAAGGTAAAGATTTATTTAACATCCTTTTCTATTTAATGTGTTTGGAAATTTGAGAATTAGCATCTTCCCATAAAGCATGTAACTTTCACACTGGATAGAGAAAAACAAGACTACAGCATCTTGTATCTGTACAGTGAAGGTTTACACAGGCTTTCTTCACTCTTTGTGCTGGATTATATGTTATGTTAAATTTTCTAAAGAAATGATAAAAGTTTCACAATTGAAGTTCTACGTTTTTTCTATCAGCCTTTGTGTGTGGCTGTGAACTAGAGAGTGGGGTCAATGACCAGATTCCCTAGTACCTCACTGAAGCCATCACACAAAAAGCCACTGAAAATTTAATTACTCAATTATAAGCTTTAACTTTAATTTCCATCAATATTTTGTTTACTTATAATTTCTTTTGAAAGGTACACTTGTGTTCTTACTCTTTCAATATTTTAGAGCATGTAATTATTCAAAAACTATAAAAAAGTTCACATACTAAGTAATCAAATAATGTACCATACCTTACATCTTAAAATGTTTTTTCTTGCTTGTTCCAACAGCTTTTTCTTCTCTACTGGATTTTGTGTTTCATTAAATTTCAAAATGAACTTTTCTCTGATGAATAACACTGACCTAAATTAAAAAGCATTAGAAAAATATTTATAATTTCCAAATTTTAATTAATCAACTTATAGTGGTTAAATATAACAATTTTCTGGAAAAGACTTTGCTGCAGGACACCATCTTGTTGATTATGTCCCAAGCAGTCTGTAAGCACAGCGGGCTATAAATAGTTAACCCTACCATGTTCTTGTTTTAAGAAATGAGCGTGGCCAAAGCCTATGTGACTCATGAGAGCACTTTCAATGGTGTTCGGGTTATTATTAACTTCCCACCAATGGCCATAGCAAAAGACACAGAAATGGTCCGTGAAGTGGTGAGAGTTTGAGATAACACAACAGCTGAAGTCACAAGGACTCTTACCCAAGTTCAGTTCTCAGAATTGAAACTGTAACTGAAAAACAGGTTGATCTTTAACCACAATTTTTATCTTGTCTGTTTTGTTCCTCATGGAAGAATGCCTGTCTCTTCTTTTACAAGCCTTGCCTGCATTAACAATGTATGTCTAGCAATCACAGGTAGCCCCATGAAGCCATTTTAATACATTATTGTGCAACCAGGAAATACTGACAGTTCTGGCTGTTTCAGGGTTTTTGCCTGCTCAGTTCTGACCATCCTAGTTCCGTTTCCCTTTGATTCTTTCTCTGAATCATTCTACTCTCCTTGCCTTATAACACCTCTCCAGGGGTCTCTGATCTTTGCTCCTCCAATAGGTGTTTCACACACCAAAAAAAACCAACGCAATAAAAATATACATGTGAGCTTCCCAGATTAATTTTGTAACACTCTTAGGGGAAGAAACAAATTCCCACTCTCAAAAGTTTTTGTGATGACAGAGAAAACATTTTTATGATGGTCGCCAGAGTCTTTTTAGTATATGCTTTCTTTATAGATAAAAGTGAAATTGATACAAGTGTAGCTGAAATAAACTGAACTAAGAAGAAATGACATATGAAGTAAGATCTGCCATCTTAATTTTGCATGAGAAGGGAAGCTACTGCAGGGTTTGACAAAAAGGACTGTATGACTTAACTTGAGGCTTACCAAGATTGCTCTAATACTATGTTGAGAACTGGAATATGAGGAAATGGGATTTAAGAACAGTGAGTAGCCTGTGAACTACAAAGGTATACATTTGGATAGGTAGGAAGTCATACTGGTTTTTGCCAGAATAATAGCAAAGTAAGGAAGGGGAATAGTTTGAGTGGTGGATGTTTTTAATATTAGCCAATTAGACTGCTAAATGAGTTAGAAATTCATTATGACAGAGAGGAATGTGGCCAGGGATTTAGGTCAGTGGTTTCGGCACTTGTCTTGCAAGCACAAGGACCGGGGTTCAATTCCCTGGTAACCACACACAGTACTGGGCATGGAGACTCACACCCAGCAGCAATCAGTACCACATACCAGTGCCAGGCGTGGTGGCTCACGCCTGTAATCCCAGCACTTCGGAGGCAGAGGCAGGAGGATTGCTGTGATGTGAGTTTGAGGCTGGGGCCAGCCTCAACTACGAAGCAAGAAAAAAAAAAAAGAGAAGCACTGGTATAAGTGTAGAGAATAAGTTCCAGAATTAGACATGTTATGTTTGAGATAACTATGTTCATATAAGCAGAGATGAGAAAGTAGACAATCGGAAATCAGAGGAAAGAGTCAGATTAGATATTTCAATGACTGAGTCATCATCATATAGATGATATATAAAGCCTAAATGAATGAAAAAATACCCATGGAAAATGGAGAGAGAGTAAACAGTATTTTAAAAAGAAGTGGTAAAATAAGTTTGAAGATGTATGAAAGAGAATAAATACCATGATCACAGGATGCACCACAGAATTAAAGATGAGCATGGAATCAAATGTAACACTAAATGAATAGTGAAAATAATAGAATCATATCAATAAATTATATTTTTGTGAAGCCAAAATATCATTGGAGCTAGCTATTAGTAGGAAACTAAAAAATAAAACACATTTATTTATTTAGCTTATTATGTTTTAAACTTACTACATTAATTTTCTGTGGGATATGGAAAAAATAAAATATCATGTTTTGCTTCTGAGTAAATGGCAGTCCTACTGGGAGTCAGATGTAGCCCTCAAATGACAGTGCTACCTGGTTATCAGTTGAGAAGAATTAATTAGGAAATGTTCTGTAAACTGGAACCAAACAACAAAAATAACCAATTCTTTCTCTGCTTGGAGGAAAGGGTATCTAGTGGTAAGCATTCACCGGAAGTCTTTTATGTAGAGTAGTAGAAAGTCAAAAGTGGATTTAAAAACAATGGGAAATCAACAAAATTGAGTTGGTGGTTTGTAAAAAAAAAAATCAACAAACTCTTACAGTAAGTAAAAAAAAAAAAAAAAAAAATCCAGGGGCCGGGGATTTAGCTCAGTGGTTCTGGTGCCTGTCCTGCAAGCGCAAGGGCTCAGGTTCAATCCCCGGTAACCACATACCTATACTGGGTGTGGAGACTCACACCCAGCAGCAACCTGTACCGCATACCACAGTGCCGGGTGTGGTGGCTCACGCCTGTAATCCCAGCACTCGGGAGGCAGAGGCAGGAGGATTGCTGTGATGTGAGTTGGAGGCTGAGCTCAGGGCCAGCCTGAACCACAAAGCAAGACCCTGTCTCAAAAAAAATAAAAATAAAAAAAATAAAAAGTCCAAATAAAATCAGAAATTAAAAAGGAAACATTATAAATGATGTCTCTAAAATATAAAAGTTAAAAGAATATTATGAAAAATTATACACCAGAAAACTAATTACTGTGCAAAAATAGGTAAGTTTCTAGAAGTACAACATGCACCAAAGCATAATCCATAAGTAGAAAAACTGTACTGACTAATAAAAAACAAAGCAATTAGATCAGTAATCAAAGCTTCAAAAAAAACAGCCCAGTATCAGATATCCTTATCGGTGAATTCAATGAAACAATCAAAGATGAATTAATATTGACCCCTTTAAACTCTTTAAATATATATAAAGGACCACTTTCAAACTTTTTATACAAGGATAACATACACCTGATATCAAAATCACAGAAAATCAAAAAAATCATAATCAAGAAAATAAAACTATAGGACATTCTCCCTGATAACAAATAAAAATGAAAAATATCCTAAACAAAACACTAGTAAGCCACATACAGTCACATATTCAAGAGGTCTCACACCAGACTAAATGAAATTTATTTATGAGAAGAAAGAATGTGTGAACATACAAAAATCAACCACCACATTTATTACTCTGCCACTAAAATGATAAGATTGAATCATTCACATGCAAATGAATGTACCTTGAGGATGTCCTCATAAGCAAAATAAATAGGTCATAGATGTATATATATATCATATCTTTTCTCTGATATGAGAATATGAAGTTGTAAATGAGTTGTAGTATGTATAGTTGATATTGTGAAGTAGAAAATATTTAAAAGTAAAGAGTGTAAGGGTAAATAACAAAGGGAAAATGAATGTGGTAATAATAAGAAAAAAGAAAACAAAGATTGTGTATATAGGGGGTGGGGGAATGCGCGGCAGGGGAAAAAGGGAAAAAATGAGAAGTCATGTCATATTCTGGTACAAGCTCTTAATGTTGAATGCGATAATCATGTGTATTCATAATGTACCAATAAAGATAATTTTAAAAAAAACAAAATAAAAGTGCAAAGAGAAATGAAACAAATACAAAAAGGGCATTCAACAAAGCTAAACAACCATTCATGATTATAACTCTTTCAATAAAATAGGTCGAGAGGGGATTTATCACAACATAATAAAGGTAATATATTAAAAGCCCTCAGCTAACATTGTTATCAGTGAAAGAAATCTTAAAGCTTTAGCTCTATGACTTAGTGAAAGGCAAGAATGTCCTTTCTCAATATTTCTTTTCAAATAGTGAAAACTGTAGCCAGAGAAATTAGGCATGAAAGGGGCTCTAAATTGGAAAAGAAGTAAAATTATTTCTGAATATAAATGATATGATCAAATACAGAGAAACCTTCAAAGATAACACCCAAAAATACTAGGACTAAGAAATTCAGTAAAGATACAGATTAGAAATAAGCATAAAACATCATTAGTATTTCTTTACAAAAACTAGTAGAATAAACTCAATAAACATACAGGATGAGAATAAACACATAAATAGCAGTAGATTTCTATACACAACAAACTACCCAAACAGTAAATTAAGAAAATAAGAACATCACAACAGAGCCTGGGGATTTAGCTCAGTAGTTCCAGCGCCTGTCTTGCAAGCACAAAGTCCCAGGTCCGATCGCCCAGTAACCACATACAATACTGGGGGCCTGAACTACAAAGCAAGACCTTGTCTAAAAAAAAAAAAAAGCAAAACCAGCACCAAATGGAGGATGGCACAATCTGCTGTGAGTTGGATCAGTTGCCAGGTTCTTTCTCTTTTGGCAATAGGAGTAGAGTGCTCATGAGCCAAACCCCAAAGAACAACTTTAATAAGTCATTGCTGAAATGTGGTGCTCTGCAGGTCTCTTCTCAAAGTAGTCCTTCACTTTTGTGATTTTTGAGGTAGCAAAGGATGGAGTCCCACTATTTCTTCTGAAATTCTCGGGCTTATCTTTTAGTC
>PVIR01019292.1:0-32161 GCA_004026965.1 Petromus typicus
GCCCAGGAGGAGGCCCAGGGCTACCAGGGTATGCCCAGGAGGAGTGTGCAGCGTTCTGGTGACTTTTGGGTGAAAGGTGAGCAGTTTACCCACCCCTCTCCTTTCAAGGAGACTCCTGGTCTTCTCTGCTCCTCCTCCAGTGCCCCAAAGAGGTGAGTCCACTCACCTGGGGCCGTGAGCCTGAGTCAACTCTTAGATGCTTTTATAGAAAGGTGAGCCTGGCACAGCTTTGGCTTTTATAAATTCATTTAATTTTCTAGAGTTAGAACCTTATCCCTTCATTTACAGATGAAGAGAAGAGACCCAGAAAGGATGAAGGCCAAAGCTTCTAAGTCAGAATTTACCTCTTTATGAGGATACAGCATGGCCTTTAAGAATAATCAGTTTGCCTTATATGTTTTCCATCGTCCATTATTTCTGTATTGCTGTGTCGCTTTGGGTCAGCGTTATGGTCATCAGTTGCTATTTAGTTGCAGCTTCTGTGAATTATGCAATCTGTTCTCAGGGGTATTTAACAATTTATTATTATATAAATGACACTGTGGTGTCAACTTTGAAATAAATACCACAAAGAAGGGAATCAGCAGTGGCCAAAAAACAAGAAAATGACTATTCTTCAGATTATAAATTCTAAATTAAAATCTATAAGCAATTTTATTCTCCAAATTATATATTCTCAGCACATATATATGGCAGAATGCTTGACTCACCCTGCGGTACAGTCATAGGTTGTGCTAGCTGTCTGTTGTGGTGTAGATTACCTCAGTATTTCACAGTTTAAAATGACTCACAATATCTTTGTTTCAGTGGGTCGGGAACTTGGATGCTTATCAGCTAGGTCCCTGGTTCAGGTCCTCTTGCAGGCTGCAGTGATTTCTGTTGGCCCTGCAGGAGCCCCTCACTCTGCACGGGGTCACTTGGCTCCCAGGCTCCCGCACAGAATGCAGCACCTGAGCTCTTCATGGGGCATTTCACAACCTGGCATGGGGGTCTCCCAGAGCAACTGGGGGAAACATGGCTAAGGTGGAAGCCAGAATGTTTATGTAAGCTAATCTCAGAGGTCTTCCTAACACCTAACACCTGTGTTGTAGTCTCTCAGCACCGAGTCATTAGGTCCAGCCAACACCCTAGGCGGGGGACTGCACCGGGGACATACATACCACGGGTGTGGGCGGCACCAGTTTGAGAAGTGTGTATCACAGCAGTCTTGCAGATAATGACAGCTTTGATGTATACAACATGTAAAGCTTTATGCTTATGAAATATTTATAGAAGATACGAAGTTTGAGGTGGGTAGTTTAGAGTCCCTGATGTACCCTTGCTGATGCCATTTCTTTTTCTTTGCCTTTGGAATAACCACAGTTCTGAACTTAAGTTTGTTAGTCCTTTGTTTTGCCTTATAGTTTTACCATTTTACCTAATTCAGTTTTACATCTTTTGAATTTCTTAGGAAATGGTTTGTTTTATTCAGCCATATGTTCCTAAGGCCCCTACTTGTTATTGCTGTGAGTTCGAGGCTTACCTGAGCTACATAGTGAGCTGAGGGCCAGCCTGAACTACAAAAGCAAAGTCCTGTTTCAAAAAAAAAAAAAGGACCAAAAGTATAATCTATCCATGTAGTATGAAATATATCAAGGGCCTTTGCTGTCTATACTAAAAGTATAATTCACTTTCATTGTATATGAATTTATCACATATTAAAGCAGACTTTTTAGGTATTAAAATGCGTGCATCAGACTTCCTTATATTTCCTCATGCGTAGGCACCAAGTACACACAAGGACCAGCACTGATCATAAGTTATACTTCTTCAACATTGTAAATAATGAAAAATTTCTTCTTTGTTTGTTTGGACTAATTCAATCCTGACCAGAAGCTAGTTCCCTCATATCCTAAATCTAGTATGCTGTGCATTTTAAGTCTGGCATGTGTTTAATAAAGCTGGTCTGCAGTTTGATTATTTGGAAATGAAGCTGCATGTCTTTTTAAATTTTTTGCCTTGTTCAGGTATTTTTACTTGAAATAACTTTTTTTAGCATGTTTTTAAAAATTGATGTTGGATATTTTATAAGTACATGCTGAATAGTTTCACCAAAATTTTAAATATCGTGTCTTCTCTGTGTTAGAATTAAGCTTCTCAAAGTGGGGATTTCTATGTTTTGATAGGTTATGTTAGTATCCCTGGAATTATGATTGAAACATACTTGGTAGGTACAAAGGCCTTTTCTCTCTGTACTAAAATAAAATAATCACACATTTTGTGTTTTGGTTATTTCAAGTGATACATTTCATACTACATGGATAGATTATTCTTTTTGTCCTTTATTTTTTTGAGGCAGGACCTTGCTTTTGTAGTTTAAGCTGGCCCTCAGCTTACTATGTAGCTCAGGCAAGCCTTGAACTCACAACAGTCCTCCTGTCTCTGCCTCCCAGAATGCTGGGATTACAAACATGAGCCACCACGCCCAGCGTTAGATAGATTATTCTTAACCCAATTTTGCATTCCTAAGATGTACCCAAATTGGTCATAATAGTGGATTTTTTAAAAATAAAATGTGCTACTGGATTTGATTTGGTCTCTCAGTTAAGACTGAAAAATAAACTTGTAGGTTAGTCTCATCTGTAATCGATCTCACTCTTGTCAGTTTGGACTAGTGGACTCATCTAGTGTTATAAAATGGCTCGAGAGCACTTTCTGTACTTCCGCAAGGGCTGTGGCCCACTGTGCACAGACAGGTTCATGTGCTCCCATTATCTGTACCCAGTTACCAGTGACAGATATAAGTCAGCATGACATTTTGCATTGTCATTCCTGATTCATTTGGAAGTAGCTCCTTTATAAGGAGCTCATTTCTGAGTGATGCGTTGCTCAGAAAACTTAGCTCTTATCTTGCACAGTGGATTAAAATTCTTAGTAACATTCTGGGAGCACAGTACTTCCATGATAGAATGAAATAATGCTTTCATTGAGTTAGAGATCTGATTTCTCCACGGAATGACCAATTACTGGCTGTTCTGGACTAAGATGTCAGTACTATGATATCGTGAGGGTCCGAATTTCTTTTCTTTTTTGTTCTCTATTCTAAGTCATGATTTCTACCTTGAGTCACCATCCATTCTAAAATAATGCTAGATATTCCTATATCAGTTTCCAAAATAGGTGCTTCATAGCAGTTTTCAAAAGGGAGTGCTAGATACCCCTGCATCCATTTCCAAAAAGAAGCCAAGTGAAGAAGAAAGGACATAAAAATGGAATCCTGCCTGAAAGGAGAATGGGTATCAGGATTGCAGCATCAGGCTACTCCTGATTTCTTCAGCTGGATAAATGGATACTGTTAAAAGGCTTTTAGAGTTCCCAACATAGCTTTATACTTTGATCCTTTAGCGCAGAAAGTTTTGTAATGACTATTCTTTCACAATATTGACTGGAATATTCTCTTGTCATAGTGTTTTGCTTTAAAAGTTCTTCTCATTGGTTGTTAGAAAAAATATGTTTTTTGAATTTTAATGCTTCAGCAGCCTAATGTATGCACAAGTTAATTTTCATGTAAATTGTACAGCACTTAAAATGTAGCTTTCTGACTTTTTGTATATATTAAGTCATGGGTATTATTTTTCCTTTGCAACAGCTTTTGACTTTTAAAAATTGGTGATTACTGACTTATTTTTGCTAGCTCTTGATAAGTAGTTTTTAAAAAGGAACTTGTTTTATAAGTTTGATTCTTCGTCTGTTTCTGTGGACATGAGGCTTTTTAAGTTTTCTTAATGTGTTCTTGAATGTTAGTGGGTCTATTAAACTAAAAATATGTATATCTTTTATTTACTAATAACAGTATTTTAACAAAAACATAAGTAAAAGCATACTTTATAAAGTTGTTAGGACATTAGTATTTCATAGCATTGGGATTAAGAATAATTTTCTTTGAAAATAGCTGTAAGTTTGAAGTAAGACTTTAAAAGAAGCATCTTTCTATTTCATGATACTAATAGTAGCAATATATTTTTCATTTACCAATCTGTAAGCCCAACATTGTATTAGAAATTATCAAAACCATATAAAAATTTAAATAAGCTCCGTCTTTCAATTTGTTACATTTATGGGTGAAAGAAATTTTTATGAAGGACACTACAAAAGAACAGTCATAATCTCTGTGCCTCATCTTTATTTTTGCACTGTGCCTATCTTTACTGTGAATGTATTACTATGTTTGCTTTTTCCCTTGTTGATAAACACTTGGATCCCTTCCAGTTTTCCATTGTTGTAAGAAACTTTGTTGTAAGAAACTTTTTAAGGTTGAATTCTATTTAATTTTGTGTATTATGCTACATTTATGCTACATTTTGCTTCTTCACTTATCCATCAGGGTGACATTTGTGCTACTCCTAACTTTGTTAGGAAGGAGTTAATGGAGCCAGTCTGCTAGCACTCTCTCAACTCTTGGCTGTCTTTTGGAGGACTTGCTTATATTGCTAATCCTTGCCTAGCTCTTTATCTTATAAACTAAAACTCTATGCACAGTAAATCATAAGTCCGCATTCCTCTTCCCCCTCAGCTTCTGATAATCACTGTTACAGCTCCTGTTTAGATGTTCCCCAAAGCTGCATGCTGTGATGGGTTAGGCTTCTCAGAAGTGGCTGGAACTAAAGTGTGTGACTGATTCATAGTGCGCTGCTCGGGTAAAGGGTGTGAGTGCTGCTTGCCCTAGGGATAGCCTGGCTGCAACATAAAGGACAGAAAGAGGCTTGCAGCTAGTTGCTGTGGTTTGTTGCATTCTTGCCTTTGCTCTCTTCTTCCTTCCATGAACTTTCTCCTCTCTGTGTCATCTGCCAGGGAGCCAGCCAGCTCTGGACTGAAATCTCTACGAACTGAGTCAAAGGTCTCTTTCTTCCTTTAACTTTGAGTATTGGGTATTTGGATACAGAAGTGAGAAAAATCACTAAGACAGCCACCATTCTCCTCTTTGTTCCAGTGATTTTGATCTAAATATTTCACACAGGGTAACTAGACAAAATGTCCTTTTTGTAGCTGGCTTGTTTCATTTAGCATGAAGTCTCATAGTTGATCCTGTGGCACATAAACCTTGCTTTTTAAGGTTGAATTCTATTTAATTTTGTGTATTGTGCTACATTTATGCTACATTTTGCTTCTGCATTTATCCATGAGGGTGACATTTGTGTTACTTCTGCATTTTAGCTGTTGTGCATAATACAGCTATGAAACCCCTTTTTTAGTTCTCTTGGATCCATACTCAGATGGAGAATTGGTAGATCATATAATCATTCTGTTTTTAATATTTTGAGGAAGCATCTTGTTGTCTTCCACAGAGGCTGTATTATTTTCAATCCTAACAGTGAGTGTGTAGGGTTTTAGTTTCTTTGTATCTTTGCAGGCACTTTTTTTTAACCATTCTTATAAATCCTCTTTGTGTTTGTGTTTTGGTTTTTGTTGTGGTACTGAGGATTAAGCCCAGGGCCTTCACACTGAGTTACACCCGTTGCTTTTTTTCTTACATTTTTTTGTGTGCAACAGATCTCACTAAGTTGCTAAATTGCCCAGGTTGGCCTTGAACTTGGAATTCTCCTGCTTCCACCTCTGAAGTGCTTGAATTACAGGCATATGCAATGGTACCCAGCAACATATGCTTTCCTTCTTTTACAAACAGATACAATAATTATCATTTTGTAATCATTATGTATTTATACTGATACTACTATATTCATAAACTTTTACTTATGCAAATGAATATTAAAACCTAGATTTTAAAAGCAGGCTTCTTAGGCTTATTGAGGCCCCCAGATTTGTTCATTTGCTTTTACTATTAAACATACTGTATCTCTGGCTGCTCTGGTTTTTAAGCTCTTATTGAATGAAACATTTTGGCTACTGTGTATAGACATATCGCAAATCCCACATTAAAACAAAAAAATAGTAATTCGTATCAGTTAACCTTGAACTCAGTGTTCCTGCTTTCCTATTTGCCTTTATTTTGTCTTGTGTGATGTCACTTTCATAATATTGCATATTTTAAACTCAACATAGGGAATTATTTGTATCGATATATGATATATTATTTATATCATTTACAGCTGATTGTTTAACTTGCCAGAATGACCGGCAAGTGTGTGGTCATCTGTCCTCACTTCCAAGTTGGAATGAATCAGAAGGTTTAAATGAGCTGGTTGGTAGGGAGTTTGTAAGGACTGAGGCTAGTACAGAGCAAGCGCTCAAAGGGTGGCTGCCAGCTGTCGCAAGCGCACTTAGAATTAGTGTGTTTGTTACAGGTTCCCTGTAGTTGAGCTGCTATCTAATAGTGCTACTGATCTTCTGGGATGAAGAGAGTGGAGTCTGTGTGAATAGGACACAGACAAACATAGATATAGGAGATTGGACAGGGTGTGACTTGGGCAGGTGAACATATAAACATCACACATACACACACACAGGTAGGCGACTGAAAAGCGTTCCTGTGTTCAGTGGGACTCAGCGTGTGATTTATTTCCACAGCACTGTATTCTGTCATACTGTTCTGTGTGTTCTTCTGGATCCCCTTTGTCTATTTCTACTATGAAGAAAAGGATGATGACGATAGCAGCAAATGCACAGTAAGTTATCTCCATGTTAGTAAAAAAGAGTATTTCCTTCTTCAAAAACTGTGATTCTGTTTATTTTAGGTCATTGTTTTCTAATAGGGGTACAATGTTATTTATATGTAAAATTTGAAAATTTCTAGTGATCACACTGAAATAAATGAAACAGTTGAAATTAAATTTATTTTAAGTAAACATATTTAATATCATGTTTAAATACTGTCTTTTAATTTTAGTCAAAACACACACAGGGATTGAATTTCTTTCCCCACTAGGTCATTGAAATTTAGATTGTGTTTTACACTTAGTAGTTAGCACTAGTCACATTGCAGGTGTTTGGTAGTTGCATATAGCTAGGGACTGCTGTTTTAAACAGAGCATTTCTAGAGCAGGTACCAGCACACCTTTCTTCTGTGTAAGACCAACCAGTCAGTGCTCTGAGACTCCTCATGCAGCTCTGTCTGTACAGTGTGAAAGTGTCCAGAGATGACACTTCCTTGAGCATCTGTTAGGTAGGAGCTGTGCAGATGTGCACACGGGGCTCACTTTGCACCCCCTTTTCTCGTGCATAAAGGAGGCAACTTGCAAGGACTGTATTTTGTACTAATCCATGATAACACTGATACAAAAACCTGATGTAAATAGCATGCATGAGTGTTCAGAACAGACTATATCTGTGATGTAAGTATTGTTATGAACATTTTGTTAACTATAAATGGATGTAGTTGTGGACACCTTAAAATATACTGGTGTTGTATAATCAGCTTGACCCTATCTGTAGGTTGTATAGGTGGTTGAGCATCAGAAAGTGTATTACTGTGTAGTAGTTAACAGAACAGAGAAACAATTAATGAAAGATACTTGTCAAAGTAGAATGTTTTTAAAGTGACAAAAGCAGTATAAGAGGAATAAATGTCCTTTTACTGAGTTATATAAATTTATTTTATGTCTTGTTTATTATGTAAATACAAATATATCTTCATTCAGTAAATAGCATCGTGCTTAGACATGCTTAAAACCTTAAGAACACTTGCCTGTTATTTATAAAGAGAGTTAGAATTATTGTTTGCAGATGCTGTATTACTATATTTGGAAAGTGTGAAAGGTAAGGCAGCTGGTTACACATTTAATAAAATCTCAGGGAGATGCATGTCACCACTTCCCTTGTCCTGGGGCTGATTTTGGGATCCTCGTTACTTTTTCTCTTTTTTTTTTTTTTCTTCCTAAAGAGTGTCTTACCTCTTTTGTGGATAAAAACCTTCATATGAAACATGAATCTACATTTTAAAGGGCGGTTTTTCTAGAAACTTGATTGGTTAGAGAGGACCAGTGTTATTTGTGACTAGTTTAGCTTTGTCTTTGAGAATACTCACTTCTATCCATGTTCCAAATATATAGCTTGTGGCCTTTTTGTTTGTTTTACCTCTGGGTTACCTTATGGACACCAAACAAAGTAGAGCCTTTAAATTCCCAAGTTTCTAGTTTTAAGTGTTTGATTAATTGTTTATGACCTGTGTGGTTTAGGGCAATTAGCTAATCTCTCTGGCGCTGGCTGCTTCATCTCTAAAGTAAGGATGAGAGTGTGTATCTTAGGGTTGCTATGAGAAGTAAACAAATCAACATATGTAAGTTCTTGGGAAGGTGCCTGGCATGACATGTATTAGGTATATAGTTAAGATAAATATGAAAGTATGCAAATATATATGTATATGTATATATTGCATGTATTATATATGTATACACATATGTACATACATGTATATATTAGGGGTTTATTAGCATAACCCATTTGAGTGAATTGGCAATATAGGTTCTGATGGCTGCTTATATAGGAGAATATTTCATGAACTATTCTGATGAACTTTAAATAACTAATTGTACCTCCAGAGTATTACTTATTATAAGGATTAACCACTGAAAACTTTTTAAAGCTTGTGTATTTTGTCAAGGTATTTTTCCCTAACAAGTGAAGCTTTGCACTTTACATTCTCAGTGAATATTTGATGTAAACATAGTTATACTGTTGTAAGAATTTTTATATCAGCCTTCTATTAATATACTATTGTTCCTTGACATCTAGCAAATTAAAACTGCACTCAAGTACACTTTGGGATTCGTCGTGGTTTGTGGCCTTCTCCTCCTAGTTGGGTAAGTCTTGATCTTTTTCACCTTGACAGTGCAAACATACTTATTTAAACAATGACAAAAGGTTTATTCAGGAAAGGAAAACAGAGTGCCTCCTGCCTCACGGACGTTGGTGTTCTTACCCGAGTCAGGGTGCCGCCCCCACGGGTGCCTCCGCCTCAGCATTACGCAGGTGTATTGTGTGCTCTCCAGCTCTCGGTAATCTGCTGGTTACACCCTGTGGGCATCTCTTCAGTGTAGCACATGTACATTTGCCAGCTTTGTCCGTAGTGCAGTTCTTCCTTAGGTTATAATAGTTTTATTTGGACAATCTAGTGGTGACTACATGGACATTTATGATGGTTGCAGTTTTCTCACTATCATAAACAGTCTTTCTATTTAAAAAAAGTTCATGTCTGTGTATCTTTTTAGAGTTGACACATCAGTCAAATCTTTTTCAGTGAATTCTTTCCCTCTGATATTCATTTTCATACTCAATTTAATATCAGTGAAGTTTTGTGCATTAGTTTATACATCTGAAATTTGTCTTTATTAATAGAAAGTACTGTATCTGTTAAAAATAGGTCTGCATTCTTTTTTATGTTAGAAAATACATCATTTGCTAATCTTTAATAATTTTGGTTTATAATTTGGTATTACAAATATCAGTAAGTAACTCAATAAATAAAACATTTCATTTATAAGTTGCAATCTGTGATAGGAATGAAATTGGTCAGTAACTTTTTATAAAACTTTTTACAAAACAACTGAAAATCCAGGAAATCTAGAAGACCCTGGCAACCCTAACCCAGAGTGCTTGTCTCATGCTCGACATCCCCAGTGAGCATGGCCGCAAAAACACCTGGCCGCTCCCCGGACTCCCCCCGCCCCGCCCCATTCTTCTCTGGATTGCTTTCTTTCCTGGCAAAGGGGCAAAGTCTTCTACTTCCAAGAAGTAGAATGCAAGCGTTTTATAGTTCAGTCATGGTTCTTATTCCTCCTCCCTGCCTTAAAAGTGTCATGATAAAGAGTACTTGTTGGAAGGACTTTTTTTTTATATTGGCTTTGTCATTTATTTTAGCTACTGAATACATTTTAAAGATATGTTTTGGCTTTTAAAGAATACTCATGCTAATTGCTTTGATAATGTGATGGTTCTTTGTAAACCTAAATTATCTAGAACTGAGATCAGCAAACTTTTCTTAGAGAGCAGGATAAATATTTTAAATTTACAGTCTATGTGGTCTGTGTGATTCAGTTAAATCTTTAGCTCTAAGTAGTGCTATATGCAATATATAAACAAAAAGTGTAAACAATAAAACCTTAAAATAATAAAAACAATAAAATAGTAAACCAATAAAACCAGCAGTTCACCAGTCCCTGGTTTAGAACATGACTGACAACCTTGAGAAACACTGTAGATCTCTGCAGCAGTCGAGGTAGAAGATTTGTGTGAAAGACTTCTTTGGTTGTCTATTATCATGTGTAAATATTTGAATGAGGCACTTAGTTAAATATCTTGACTTTTTTAGGGGTACATACTTTAAGTTTCCTTGATGTGAGTTTTTTAAAATTTTAAAACTAGGTCTTGCTGTGTGGTTCAGGTTGGACTAGAGCTTGTCGTCCTGAAGCCTTAGTCTCTTGAGTAGCTGGGATTATGATTGTAAACCCCATGTCTAGCTTCAGTGATGTATTTCTTTGGTTGATGCAATTATAGATAATTTTATGGCAGAGATGTGGTGTGGACCTCATACATTTTTGGAGCACATGTCAATTGAATACTCTGCTAAGTTTTGGGAACAGAAATGGAGGATATTATCCTCTGCTCTTAAGGTTCATACAAGTGACACAAATAAAGAAGTTATGAGCACAGTGTCTCACTGGTCAGTGTGAGGTATGCAGCAGCTGTTGATAGTGGAGAAGTAAGTTCTTACGCTGCCTTCCAGAATTAGAGGACCCAAGAGGGAGTAATACTTGAGATTTGGAGGAGTGGGAACCGGCCAGCCAAGTTGGTAGGAAAAGATGAAGAGATGTACAGTGTATGAGGTTGGGCTTCATAACAAAGCCCCGTAGATCAGGTGGCTTAGGCACCAGCATGTAACTTCTCACGAATGTGGAGCTGGCAGTCTGTGATCAGTGTGCTGGAACTGCAGGCTGCTCCTGGGCAGTGGACGCTGCCTCTCACTCCGTGCTCCCTGAGCTTCCTATGTGCGTGTGTCTAGGCAGAGCTCACCAGCGTCACTTGTGATGCTGGTGAAGGGTTGGGATGAGGACTCCACCCTTATGACCTCAGCCAGGATTACCTGGCCTGAGACACCTTACCCAGGTACCATCACACTGAGTGGTGAGGCTAAAGCATATTATTTTGAGGGAGTTAGTTGGTAAAATTCAGTTGATAAAATAGATTAACAGAGAGGCTGAAGCTAGCATGGTTTATTTGAAGAATGGCATGAAAAGTATAATGTAAATTTAAATGATCCCTTCTCAAAAAACTTTATGCAAAGCATGTGATGTTATTAGTGGTCACCAGGGCTGGTGACAAGATTGGACATTAGCTAGGTGGGTAGGCCCTGAGTGCTACATGCAGTGTAGAAGACATTTTGAGTTTTATTCTATGGAACAGTCAAACAGTAAAGATACATATATATATTTCTATACAGAAATACAGCAAAGTAAATATATGTGACTTTGCTTTAAAAGTTACAGTACTGTGAAGGATGCATTGAAAGGGCTGTTCAGGGGTTGAGTTGGAGAAGTGATATATTACACGACAGGCAAGAAGATGAGCTAGGAAGCTATTGTAATAATTTAGGTGAGGGATGAGGGTCAGAAGTAGGATAGTTATGAAGAAAGGAAGAAACAGATAGGCCATTTAGGAGACAGATATGACTTGAGTTGGTGATCGAGTGCAGAAGGTGAAAAACTTATTTTCAGTTCTGCTGAATTCATCATATCAATTTCATATTTCCTGAAATTCATTTGCCTTTTCTTTGTCTCTTTCTGAGGAGATAATCTGTATTAAGATAACTCAGTAAGTCAGATTGGCTGTAAAATGTTTTTACTAAGAAATATTTCAGTTTTATAATTTTCGAGGGCTTGAAGGAGAATTTTAATCTTCCTAGTTTGCAGTTCTTAGTTGGACCGAGTACTGTGTCTTCAGAAACTGATGTGCTCTGTATTCATTTTTTTTTTTAAGACCAAGATTAAGAAAGGCCCTGTATGTTTCTGCTGCATAAGTCCCCTTACTCCGTAACTCTTGATTATTGTGGTATCATCATCATTTAGTAAATACCAGATAATCTCATCTACTCCTTTCCTCTTCAGAACTGATATATCTTTATGTCTTCATTTGACTTCAGTTGCCTTTTCATGTTTTTGTTAGGCGTTCCTCCGCCAGCCTGGCCAGTGAACAGTGATTGTCCTCCTAGTGGTTAAGGGTGCAGTGCTCCCAGAGTCAGGGGCTCCTCTGCCTCCCCACCCTCTTCCCTCACCCCCTCCCCCGGAAGTGGAAGGCCTGGTTCTTCAGAGTCCTGGAGTCAGGCAAGCATGTGTTCAGCCTTTAGAACGTTCCGATGATGGTGGTTAAATGTTTTGAATGTTACTGCTCAGGAGTTATGGAGTTATTTAGTTGTAATTATTTTGATTTCAGTTTATGGATAGTTATGTTACTTTTTATGAAAATATTTGAGATCTATTTCTTAGATAATTAAGTATAGTGGATAAGGTAGTTGAGAAACCTGTTTTGAGTTTGTGCTCTAGTTTCTACCTAAAATAGTAAATTTTCAGATATTAACTCTGTTGGATTTATTCTGAAATGTTTTCCTGGGGTCATGTTAATAATAATTCAGAACATTTAAATTTAAAACAATTTTTTGTTCCTACTGGATTTCCTTTGGTGTTACTATTTCTTTAGTATTTGAATTGCTGAATAGCATGCTAAGGAATTTGAATATGAAAGTAGTAACACCAGCAACGGTTAGTTAATTTTCTTCCACCACTGTGTAATACCTTTGATTACCTAAAACTGACATAATGACACTGAACTTTCTGAGTATGAATACAACTTTTAGATATTTTGTTTTTTTGATTTAGATGATACTCTGTAAAACATAGAATTTTTACTTTTGCCATACTACCAAATTAATTATTCCCAGCTAAAAGTTTAAAACACACTTACTGGGATATATAGAAAAAAGTATCTAATTATCTAAATAAAACATCAGTTTTTAAAATTTTGTACATCATTACTTTTGTTAATAAGATTTTATTATAACTTAGTACTGTGCATTTGACTAATCACATTTCTAAAAGCATTGAGAATTTGTTGCCACAACTAAGAAGAGTGTAGTAAACGAAAGTCAAATTTAAATAAGAAATTTAGATAACCTGTTGATGTATTCATTGTTTTATAAATATTGTCAGTAGTACCAAGGAATAATGATTTTTAAACTAAAAACAAAATTTTAGAATAATTATATTGTTTTACTTGAAATTGTTGAAGCCATGGAGCATTTATTTTTTACAAAAGTGGATAATTCTTACCCTCTTTCCTTATAATTAAAATTGGGCTGGGAAGTCCAGAGTTACTCCTCTCCTTCTAGTTTGCCTCTCCACCGACCCTTTCTAAGAGATACTCCTTCTTTTACCTTAATTTCTAAGTTATCTTTTGTTTATTGATCTGGGTTAGATAATAAAGTAGTCACTTATGTGTTCTCTTTTGCCTTTTCTCCAGCCTAATCTGTTAGAGCGAATCTTAAGAAGCTATCTCTCTGTTATTTCCACAGTCTACCTTCAGTTGTGGATGAAAATGTAGATAATATTTCATTATTTCTGTTAGGTAAATCTTGAAGGATATAGAAAAACAGTAAAAGTAATTAGAAAGCATAATTCCACAGTGTGAAATTTTGCATTTATAATGATGTATTTAACCTCTTCTTTTCAGAGCATATACGTGTACTGAATTAGTTACAAATGCTTATACTGCTTCACGCATTGAACAGAGAATCTTTACTTACTTTATTTTTATTTTTTCCATCCTACCAAGGTGTAATTTTTAAATAAAATGTAAAAAATAAAATAAGTGGAGTTAGAAAGGAAACTTACTAAATGCAGTAGTAAAACTTTAAATTTATGGTGAAATCAATACATAGATAAGAAACTTCTCACACTTCACTGTGCATGATACAAATTAATTCTTTTGAGGAAAAGTTGATCTTCATTTTAAAAAGTAAACTAAACTTTAGTTTTAGATCATGTTCTTTGTTCAAAGTATTCTTGTAAAGCTATTAAGTAGGATTATTTTTTCCATTTTAGTGCTTTCGTTCCATTGAATGCTCCCAGTAACAAAAATTCTACAGAGTGGGAAAAAGTAAAGTTCCTGTTTGAAGAACTTGGAAGTAGTCGTAAGTATTGTATACTAAACAAATTAGGAGTCCTATATTTATTGAGGTCTCTAGTTTCTGTATAGCATTTTTCTTAACTTTTATGTAAAGCTGAGTCTTAAAAAGAATTTAATTTTCATAATGTTTTAGCATTAAAGATTCTTTTTTCCTAATTTCTTTTTCACTGAGTTCATTTTAGACATTCCTCATTTAATGAGTGAATTCATTCCTCATTTAACGACTGAGTTCATCCAGCAACTAGGTCAGTAAATGAATTGGTTGCTAAATGAGGAACTGTGTATGGTATGTACTTAACAATATTCAGAACAGAGAAACAGTAAAGGAAACTCCTACTTGATGTTTTTGTTCTTATTTTATAACTTTTAATGTGTAACATTGTAACATTTAACAATATAAAACTACAGTGCTGTACAATACAATCAGCAAAAATTACACTGCTTTATAAACAGGATATTCTGTATAAAACGTGATATACAGAGCTGTAGGGGGAAAAAAGGATAGGTCTTACATTTGAGCAGCAGATACTAAGTCTGAATAGTTTTAAACACGTATATCTTCAGGAATATGTTCTGGTGTACAGGAGCACTGTTGCTTTTTATGTGTTGATTTTATATCCTGCTATATTGCTGAATTTATTATTCTTAGTTTGTTAATTTTAGGAGTCCTTTGGATTTTGGGGGTTTTCTATCTAGAAGATTGTGTCTTCTGTAAATCATGATAATTTGACTTTGTCCCTTCCTATGCATAGCCCTTTTATTTTTCTAACTTGCCTGATTGCTGTTGCTAGTGCTTTTAGGTATTGTGTCAAAGAGAAGTGGTGATGGGAGACATCCTTGTCTTGCTCTGGTTGTTAAAGGGAAAAGATAGGCAAGTTCAGTGGATAGATTAATAGTCACTTAATCACTGAAGAATTACTTTACCATTCGAAGGTAGTCTTAGATAAAAATTTGTGGTGGACATGGTGGTGTGCGCCATAATCTCATCCCTCGGGATTGCTCATGCCGTGAGTTCCAGGCCAACCTGAACTACATATCAAGGCCCTTGTACACTACTACTGAAAATTTCATGAACAGTTGGACATGATAACTATATTTGAAAACACATAGAATACTTATATTTAAGAACATTACAGTCAAAAATTACATTGCTATTGTAAGTTTTGTAATAGACACCGCACATTCTGAGGTCAGCGTTCTTGCTACTTGCTGAGATAATTTTCTTAATTCTAAATTCTTGCTTTTCACTTAAGATTTCATCTTGTAAGTTGTGGTTCTTTCATACTTTGCTGATACCAGTGAGAATAAGGATAGCAGCACTGTTGTCTGCTAGTTGATGAATTGTCAGGATTTGCGCACCTTTGTACTATTGCAGTTGCTGAAGGAACTAGCTTCCTTCTTAAAGCTAACGCCTCCAGTTTTCAAGTAACTATTCTTATACATGCATGTATATAATCAGTGTAATTGATTGCAATAAAGCAATACAACATATCCATGTATCTGTCACTACAGAAATTTCCTATATGCCTGTTTGGTTTAGTTTTTCCATGAGAGACAGCACAGTTATAATTTCTGCCAGTATATTTATAATTCTATTTTTTAACGTGTCTGGCTTCTTTGACTAAATAATGTTTTAAATTCTGTGTTAGTCATTGATTTCCTCTTTATTGCAGCAAATAATGCATTTTAAGAATACATCATGCCTTCCTTATTAATAGAATTGATTTAGGTGTATGCCCAGGTCATAGATCCTCCCTCATTGTTTGTTTTCAGTATCTTTTATGTCATCTTTAAAAATAATAAGATCAATCCTTAAAGATTAATTTTGAATATTTGGTTCTGGTGATTTTTACCTTTAGTAATGCTGATTTTTATATTGACTGACAGTGTTAACGTAATTCTTTGTTTAATCAATTCTAAGACATAAGTGTGTACATTTTTATATATCTGGTTTTGATGTGTATTTTATAAATTATGGTATTTTAAATTGCTGTCAACCATGTGTTTTAGAGGTATGAACATCTTTCTTTGAGATTTCCTGTTAAGATCAGAAAAGTAATAGCATCAAGATGTCTTTGATTTGTTAAAATATACTTTAAAAAAGTTGTAAAAGTTACACTGTGATCCCGGCACTCACAAGGCTGGAGTAAGGGAATCTCTGCCAGTTTGTGGGCAGCTGGCCTATGTTGTGAGTTCAAGGGCAGCCTGAACAGCCTAGTGAGACTGTTGCAAAAAAAAAAAAAAAGTAATAATAATAACTAGTCTAAAAATTTGTCTTGCATAATTTTTGAATTTCTTAGTATATTCTTTGTATCTGTTAAATAAATATGAGATAAGTTTTTAGAAGATATGTCTTGTAGTTTTATTAATATTCATGAAAATATTCATGTAAATTTATTAAGTTAATCAGAACTTAGTCTCAGAATTTAATCAGAATTTGGTCTCACTAGAACTGCATTTGAATTAGGTCAGTACCTGTCCAGTAGGATCTGTGTTAAACCTGGAACAGTTCTCTCATTTGACCCTGGTCACACATGCCTGGTATTTTTTAATGTAATTTGGTGTAAGTTCCCGCTGAGCCCCTCTCTCCTGGCTTTCCTTTAAATAATGTTATAAATCATAGTTGTTAATTTAAGTGTTCCTGTGTTTGATGTTACATTTGAAACTATTTTCTGTTTGCTTTTATTTTTATGTTAAATTGGCAAACTACTCCTTTAAGCACACTCTAAGATTTTAGTTTTATGCTATAAAAAGTTTACCTGAGGATTTAGCTCATTGGCTCCTGAGTCTACCTGGCAAGCATAAGGTCCTGAGTTCGATCCCTGGTATCCACATACAACAATGCTGGGTGTGGAGACTCACACCCACCAGCAATCAACCTCATACCACAGTGGCGGGCGTGGTGGCTCATGCCTGTAATCCCAGCACTCGGGAGGCAGAGGCAAGAGGATTGCTGTGAGTTTGAGGCTGAGCTCAGGGCCAACCTGAACTACAAAAGAAATCTTTGTCTCAGAAAAAAAGTTTACCTGAAAATTTCAAAAAGGAGAACAGGGTGGACCAGGATTGAAGAATGAGTAAAGGTCGTGCCTTTTCTATTGTTGTTGTTCACCAGACTCTGACACCGGGGAAGGCCAGGCAATCTTTTTTCATCACTTTTTGAGCTTCTGATTTTTCACTTAACTCTTTTTCAGGGAAGAAAACCTTAGCTAGTGTGAAAGATCTTTTATATGTCATTTTGTGAGAGAGAACTTTAAAATCTCTCCTCCTAGGCCCGGTTATGCCCTAAGAGTCTGTAAGGACACGAGTTGTTTATCTTTTGTAGGCCCTGCTCAGTGTACACACTTGGTAATGTGTGTCTGTTTTAACATGTTTCCTCCCTGCAGATGGCCTAGCGGCGCTGTCCTTCTCCATCAGTTCTTTGACCTTGATCGGGATGTTGGCAGCGATAACTTACACCGTAAGTGTAATGGTGATAATCGAGTTAAAATGAAAGAGTTGTATTATAAAGCGGCCTTTTTACCTTAATAGTCTACTTAATCTAATTTCTTTTTCCTCTGTAAAATGTTTTTCGTTCTTTGTCAGTTTTCCTTTCGTTGTGTTTACTTTAGAGGATGGTAAAGTTTTAACTAATCATAGTTGTTTTTTCATCTGTATTTGTGAAATTTAGAATCAGAAAACAAGTTTTATGCCTTCACATGTTGACGATAGATTTGTGCTGTACAATGATGGACTTCTGTGTCTAGGCAGCTTGAACTCAGAGCAGTAAATCAGCCCTGTCACCAATTCCATAGGTTTATCTCACTTGGAGATGGTAAAAATGAGCCCCCAGCTCAGGTAGTTGGTGCTGGAAAGCATGTACCCAGACAGTGAGCGATAGAAATGGACAAGGTGAAGTTTGAGGTCAGATAGTTTACTGTCTAGATGGTATGTTTCTAGTACATACAATGTAATATTCTCCTCCACCTCAGTTTTATACTTTCTCCAGTTTTTCCAGAAGTGGCAAATGTGAATTATAAATTACTGACAAACTTGCAACTGCTCTGTGAGACTTTTGCTGAAATTACAAGGGAAAAAAGCAGTGCTAAATATTTCTTCATTATTCCCCAGAGTTGTACAAAAAACATTAAAATTATCTGGAACCTTTTCCAGTGAATGAAATTCATGTTTAGAACAATCTAAATTTTTGCAAATCTGAATCTTTGCAAATAAGAAAAATAACTTTAGAAGGAAAACATTTTTGGCTATTTCTTGAATAAATTTTCCTTTAGGACCATTGGTATAACAACAGAATTTAGTTTTGTTTGTGATCATTCATGTGTTGTAATGTGCAAAAAATGAAGCCTAAAATACATACATTTTAATCTGCTTCGGGTGCCTACAAGAAGTGTCTTACTGGCCATTGCTGTTTTCTCTTCATGTGTTAGCACATGAGGAATTCGCTGACTAATGTTAATGATGATTATCTTTCCATCACAGAGAACAGATGTACGTGACAGTATTCACCTTTTAGGAGGCAGTTACCTGTCAGACACAAAGTGAGAGTTAGACCTGGAGGGCCAAGGATGTAGCTCAGTGGTACCGGCCCTGGCTGGCAAGCACAGGTCTTGAGTTGGATCCCTGGTACCAAAACTTAAAAAAGAAAAAAAAAAAAAAAAAGAGTCAGACCTGGAATTGTAGGCACTATTCTGTGGCCGATTTGACTGATCAGTTATGCTGATGTTGTCTTTTAACCTTCCTGATTCAGTAGCTTTCTAGTTAAATAGGAATAGAAAATGCTTCTAGGGATTTTTGAAGGTCAAGAAATACTGTTTATAAAGTGCTTTGATAACTATAGGGATATGAGATAGCAATGGATGAAAGATTAGTCAGGAAACAACAAAGAAAAAGACAAAACCAATATATTGTGACACTGCCAAGAATGATGACATTGTGGGATTTTACCCTCCTGTAGTTTGCTGTGGTTTTATGGATTTGGCTGAAGATGTGTGGTGTCTGTGTCCACAACAGCCTCTTCCTTATAGCCATGGCACTGCACTGGTGCACCTTCCTAAGTCCGGGTCCCCAGGGGAACTGAGCCCTGCCGGAGCAGCCTGCACCTGGCTGCTGCCTTGCAAAAGAGCAGCTCTAGGCTTAGGGAAGCTGTGCTTTCCTGTGGACAGTGAGCATGCCTGGCTTGTGCTCTTGCTCTGGAGGAAGACACTCTCTCCTTCTACTGAGGCCTCTTTGAAAAGAGTACAGAAAAGAAGGGCCAGTAGTGTCTGGCGTAGAAAAGGGGTGAAAGTCAAAGACTCTTGGAAAATTGTCCCCCGGAAGCAAAATAAGGCAGCATGGCATAGAGAGCAGAGGAGACTGATGTGGGAGCAGGAGACCTGCACGGCAAAGAAAGCCCCAAAGAGCAAAGATCCTGAGGTGGGCGTGGTCTGCTGGATTCCAAGAGTAGCCAGGAAGCAAAGCCTGTGGCTGGAGCCCAGTTAACTAGGGGAAAGAGGAAAAAGTTTTCCCGAGAGGTGGAGAGAATTCATGTTCCCTGGAGCCTTAAAGGCCCCCAACTAGCATTTCAGATTTTGTTCTGAGATTAGCAACCACTGGAAGGTTTTGGATGGAAAAATAATGACATGTCACATTTTAAAGATACTAATCTGACAGCTCTAGTGATGGGGACTGGAAATGGAAAAAAAATCAATGAAATCATTAGAAGTAATGAGAAAGTTTCCCAACAGGAGCTATATTATTGTAGAAGAAACATTTTAAACTGATGAAGTGTTCTATACTGTTCAAACTGAAGCTTTGGAAATTGTTATTTAATCAGTTAAACCAAGTATAGTCACACTGAATTAGTTAAGACCCCCTAGTTTTCCTGAATACAAAGAGCTGAGCTGAAGGACATTGATAAAGCAATCAGGTGACCTGGTTCAAGGCTGAGGCTGGGAACCAGCAAGACCCAGAAGAGTGGCTGTGTGGCAGGAGGGGCCGCTTAGGGCCTGAGGCGCAGGGAGAGATTCTCACTGAGTCCCATAGTGGGCTGTAAATTTTCCTGCAGCAACATAAATAATAAAACTATGGGCCAGGGATTTAGCTCAGTGGTTCCGGTGCCTGTCTTGCAAGCGCAAGGGCCCAGGTTCAGTCCCCAATAACCATATACAACAGTGCCCCACCAGAAATCAGTACCATATACCACAGTGCCAGGCGAGGTGCCTCACGCCTGTGATCCCAGCACTTGGGAGGCAGAGGCAGGAGGATGGCTGTGAGTTTGAAGTTTGCCTGGGCTATAGTGAGCTCAGGACCAGGCTGAACAACAAGGGAGACCCTGTTTTAAAAAAAAAAAATAATAATGTACTTGTTGGAGAATCTTAAATATGGATCTCGAGTTCATGGATCCCTTTATCTGCTTTACCATTTAGACCTTTCATCTCAGGAAGAAATAATACTTGAGTAATATACTTGTGAGGATTTGATTAAATAGCTAAGCAGTCCTATAAAGTTTAGGGATTGATGACCATCTAGTTAGTCCCTGTTAATTTAAATAATCATAGTTTCATATGAACTGAATTATAGTTTGTGCTTCTTTTCTCTCTCAGTGAAAGTAAACCAGTTGCTAAAGCTTATTTGAAAGGAGTTATTCAAAGATGAATAGATCAAAGAGGCAGTCAAGTTAAATAGTGGTTAGCTGGAGTTTGGAGGCTATCGATAGAAGTATCATTTACATAGCACTGTTAAGCCTAAGTACAAATGTTTTGGTGCTGACCAGTGGTTTAGCCAAAGTTCTTCAGTTTTTGTTATTTTTAGTTTGCAGCCCAGAGTGATTGCATCCCTCGTGGGAGTCGAGAGGTGCTCTCAGCAGTCCCCGCCTCACTCCACTCTGGGTCTTCCCTTCTGTGAACATCTCTCCCTATTTCTGCTACCTTTTCTTTTGCTCTTTCCTTGTGTTTTGGTATTTTCATAGAGGAGAGGCGGGTGTGTTGGGTTTATTTCACTTAGCATCAGGGTCCCATCCTGTTCATGTTTGATGAGCTCCTGTCATGAGTGTGAACCTTTGTGTGAAATTTGGTGACCCATCCCGGGCCTCAGATCTGTAAAAATGGAACAATACCAAAAATTACTCAAATTTCTATAAAAATTGGTGGAAAGGTTTTACAAATGGATAATTTTATTGTAAATAGATTGTTAACGGTACAAATTATTATATCATTTTTTATACCATGGAAAAGCTGAGTATTGGTATTTTCATGGACTTAGCCTGTAAGAGTGTGTAATATATCTTAATGATAGAAGAGGTCTAACCAAAGTGGGAAATTAACAGAGTAATTTGACCCTGGATGCAAGTAAGTAATTAAATGTTTGTGTCTGTTGCATAATTTATTTCAATAAATTTTTGTATGAGAAATAGTTTACTTCATATGCAGGTCAAATGTAGATATCTTAGATAATGTATTTTTGTTTAGAAACTGTGGGTTATTTAAATCTAAGATTTTGACCAAGGTACCAGGTCATTAGGATCAACCAAATAATAAGGCACTTGGTTGTAAAAGAATGTCAAATACTATGTTAGTTTGCGTACTCTTTAAGCTTAAATTAAAAAGGAATCTAATATTTTTTTGAAAAGTGAAACCTCCAGGTACAAATATCTCAGTAGAGATTTTAATTTTTTGTGCCACCAAGTGGAAAAATGTTGAATAATGATATTTTTTATAGAAAATAAATCATTTGGGATACTGAAGCACAGAGAGCTGTATTTTTTGTTATAGAACCATATCAATAAAACTTTTAACTGTGGCCTCCAAGAAAAACATTATTGTCATAAGTTACATTTTAATAAAGGATATGGATTAAAGAAAACAGATTAAAAATAGATTAAAGAAAATTAAAGATTCAAGAAAAGAAGTAAAACATTTAATGTTTTCTTCTTATGCCTGTTGCCTATTAAAAGTGTATGTTAGTTTGAGCTGCAGTGACAAATCACAAACTGGCCGATTTAAGAACAGGCGGTTGTTTCTGACAGTGTTTAAAGCTGGGAAGTCTACTAATCAGGTGCAGGATATGGAGTGGTGTCTAATGAGGCCCCACTTCCCAGTTACCGTCAGCTGTCCTTGCATTGTTCCTCACCTGGTAGAGGGCCGAGGCAGAAAGCAAGGTCTCTGGGACCGCTCGTCACAAGCCTCACTCACCAGAGACCCACCGTCATGAGAGGATCACCTCCAGGAGGTTCCACTGCCGACACCATCGCCATGAATTGGGGTGGGAGAAACAAGCAGTCACTGTGTAGGACCCAATGAGCTGGTACAGAAGTCCTCAGTGTCTGGAGACAGAGGTTCCCCTTCACAGTAAACTTTGCCATCTTCCAAGTGACACTGTATTTTTTTTTTTTTTTTGTCTGTGCTACTGGTAGTAAGGTGCACCATTATTTAATGCACTATTGTAAAGAAAAGTCCTGGACCGTACTTTCTCAGCAGATGCGATTCTTGCTTTCTATTTAGAGGGGGAATCATAGCCCTCTTCTCCATACCTAATAAGCTATGAGTGAAATACATTGGAAAAGTGTCTTTAAAACTATACCTTTGAGTGTGAGAATTGTGAGTCCCTTGTGGATTTGGTCTTGATATCCATGTGTGAGTGTACTGCATTGTCTTTGTGATATCATGAGGACTAAGGATGCAGCTTATCTTGAATATTTTCTCCTTTCTGGGATTTCCTCTGAAGCTGAGACACTCACCTGTGAATTTAAATCATTTCATTCTTGCTTCTTGTCTCGAAATGTGGAAGGCAGTCCTTTTCCACATACCCAAGCAGAAAATGCGAAACAGCTTCAAGTATCTCTTCCTCTTATGTCCAAAAAGCATTGCTTTGCAAAGAAATAGAATTATGCCCTTTGTTTCAATGAAATTTTGCCTTATTATTTATGCTACTTTGTTTTCTTTCTCTTACACATTCTCTTATTTTAATGCCAAATCATGATTTACAAGACCTAAGGGGCAGTTAAACTCAATATTTATACCAAGAATGCATATAATGCATTTGACTACAGGTGACTAAAGGTGACTATGTACTGTAGCCAAGTGGGATCAGATTTGTGAATGTGCAGATAATATTACTATGTCATAGCTTCTACATAGTCAGTAATGAAAGATGCCTTCAATATCAACAGTTCACCTCTATAAAATGTGAGAGAGATATATGAATATATATTTTTCTTAGAGCTGAACACTTAACATCTTGAGTGCTCACTAAATGAATTGTTTTGTTAGTTGTACTAGCGTGTATGTCCTGGTGTAACAGATTTGACAGAATGTGGTAGATGTTTATGTAGATAACAGATAGTGCTTCATGTTGACCCTTCACTGTAATTCAGGTTTGTAGTTAGAACCTCAATCTAGACAAGGAGATATATAGATAGAAGGTGCCATTCTGAATCGAACTGTGAAAGAACAGTTTTTGGTTTGCATTTCATTTTTAAACATTTAGTTGGTAATTTATTTTTGGAAGTTAAATAAAATTAGAGGGAATGATAGTCAGCCTAGGAGCATTTTAAACTACTGTATAATCTCTTTAGCTTTGTTAATTTTCCAGACATTCACTAGAGGGCAGTAGTAAGCAATAAAATTTTTATTTCTAAAAAGGACAGGTTTTGAACATGTTTTCCCCAAGAAATCTGAGGTTAAATGCAAAAGATTATTACTTAAAGATCTTAATGCTATATGAACATTTATTTCAAGCTTACTAAACATTTAAATATTATAATTAAATTATCTGTTAATCCTTTAAACTTTAACTTGCAATCTAAGAAACAAAATGGATGTACCTTGACATAGGTGAAATAAATAGGTCACAGATGTGTAAATACCGTATCTTTTCTCTGGCATGAGAAACTGAAGATATAAATGAATTCTAGAGTATCTGATAAATACTGTGAAATAGAAAATATTCAAGTGGTAAAGAGAGGTAGGAGTATATACATGGGGAAAAATGTGATGGTAAAAAAAGAGAAAACTATATATATTTTTTCATATATATATATAGCGAGCGAGAGAGAGAAAGAGAAAGTGGGAATTTGTAGGGGGTCCAGAGAAATGAAAAAGATGAAAATTCAGATGTGTCATATACTGGTACAAATTTTCAATGTCAGTTGTGATCGTGATATGTATATAAAATGTACCAATAAAATCAATTAATTTTAAAAAAGCTTGGTAACCAAAGGGTGGTTACTTTTTCTGTTTTCTTTTTTCAGACAATTAAAAATTTAGAAAAAAATGTGGTATTCTGGTCTCATGTTAGCAAAAGTTGTTACCAAGGACACACTTTTATTTTCTAAAATCCTTCACAGGAAGCTGTGCAGAAAATTGGTTCATCTCTTCTGGTAAATTGCATCAATTTAATAGTAGGTAATAATATCATATAAATTAAGAACTTTCTCTTCTTAAAAAATTTTTAGCCAAATATTGTCATCTTAGAAAAGTTACTTCAGTAAACATTTGTTCATGGATTAAAGGCAGGGGCAAAGAAAGTTCTAGAATATCGAGGGTCCCGCAGCATTGCACCTGGCTGGGAAATCTGAATAGCTAAGTCCAGCAGATTGAGTAAGAAAACAAGTCTTTGGACTGAATATATGCTGATAAATATATGTGGTTATGAGCTGCAAACAAGACACACAATCAGGGAAAGCATCTCAGATGGATAAGTAAGCAGAGATCAGAGGGGCACTGAAATTGGAAGGTAAGCATTCTAGATAAGAACGCTTCACATATTAAAGAGTAGACACGGGACAGAGGCTGGACTTGGGCAAATCTAGAACGTTTTTAAGAGCTGCGAGCAACTGTGAGGCATGAGATAAGGTTAATAAGTTGGTGAGTACACAGGATTGTGTTACTTTGTGTCTCTTCGTTGAAAGAATGGTGAGACAGCTTTTTATTTTATTTATTTATTTATTTTTGGAGACAGTACTTCACTTTGTAGTTCAGGCTGGCCCTGAACTCACTATGTAGCCCAGGCCAGCCTCAAACAAGCAGTTCTCGTACCTCCGTCACCACTAACAGTTTTGTTGTATGTGGTTACTGGGGATCGAACTAGGGAATTTTGCAAGACAGGTGCCAGAACCGCTGAGCTAAATCCCTGGCCCCAGAACAACTTTTTAAAACCATCATGAAATACTGATGTTTTTACGTATACATTCTTATACATATCAGAAATATAGATAGAGTTGTACGTATGGGTGAGTAGAATTGCTTGAGTTAAAATGGTGTATGGTCATTAAGTGGCTCCTCACAATCCTCAAGCTACTATGAGTACACTGAAAAATATACCCCTTAGTCCAGGAGCATAAAAGATATTAATTAGAAGATTGACATTTCATCCAGTTGTGAGAGTGTAGTCACGATGGACACAGTACATGGCAGTGAAGGTGAACGTCTGGCACGTGTGCCGTAGCTGGCTATATGTATTGTTGAAAGCTCTAAAAGGTTCGCAATCACTGGTATAGAAGCTGGACTTATATAAATGGTGCTAGCAAACCAGTTAAGAGAAATCAGATAACCAAAGTATGTACTGTGCTATTAATATTGACAAGGCCAGAAGATTCTCGAGGAAGCAGTGTTGAGTACTGGAATACTGGAGTTGGTGCATCACGGAATTAAGCCCGAGATTGGGCCTAAGTGGAGGCACGTCTCACTTCTGACCACATTCATGCTCCAGAACTCAGTCTTGCAGCCCTGTCTATTATGGAGAGAATGGATGGAGTAGTTTGGTTGTGTGCTCAGAAGAAAAATGATAGAAACTTAAAACTATAATTTTATATTGCTTCAGGCTACGATGTGGTGACCATCAGTCAAATTCCACATCCCTGGCAATTACCATAGGGTTTATATTAATGGTTACAGTGAGAAGTTATTTGGAGCTGCAATATGAAATTGAGTAGTACAATAAATTATTCTTGATGCTAATTGTTAAAATTACTTGTTGGAAAATATTTAAAATAGCAAAAAGATTGGTTAGGAAAAACTTTCATACTACACATATAAATAATTGATGAAGTCATAAAATAGCATTTATATATTGAAAGATTTGTGTTTTCTAAAGTCTTTATATAGTTGGAGAAAATTATATTTCTTTTAATAAAAAATAATTTTGTAACTTGCTTTTACTTTTTCACACACTCTGTTAACTTAATTGGCCTGAAGTTATAGCTCCTTACTTTGATACAGTAGAATATTTACTCTACAGTTGCAGCTTGTTCACTCGGGATACTGTTACAAACATAACTGTAAATGTAAGTGGAAATCAACAAGAGAATGGTGAAACAGTACAACTGAGGTTCACTCCCACACACAGGGTTTTTCAATGACTGCTCTTTCCCAGCTACTCACGTTCAAGTTATTACTCTAAGGGCTGGGGATTTAGCTCAGTGGTTCTGTGTCTTATCTTGTAAGCACAAGGACCTGAGTTCAATCCCTGGTACTGCCAAAAAAAAAAAAAAAAAGAAAAATTATTACTTTTAAGCACATTTTAAAACCTGAAAATTGTGTATATTATGTTTAAAGTAGCTTCATTAAAGTGTTTGATATTTTTAGGCCTATGGTATGTCTGCATTGCCTTTAAATCTAATTAAAGGCACCAGGAGTGCAGCATATGAACGTTTGGAGAACACTGAAGACATTGAGGAAGTGGAGCAGCACATTCAAGCGATAAAATCTAAAGTGAGTTGGGGTTTGTTATAATTGTGAAGCAAAGAATTACCTTTGAGCTACTTTTTGCTGTGGCTTCCACCTTGGCAAACCTGCATTGACAAATGGTTTTAATTTCTTTATAATGTATCTTTCAAGAATCATGTTCTTATTTTTAAAAAAGGAATCTTCTATGCAATGTAGAACATTAGCAACTTGAGAATTTCTATCAATGTTTTAACAAATAAAAAATAAAACTTGTGCCTGTTTATGAGTAAGGCTTTACTAGTTCTTTCTTGCCCCGATTACTTATAACATACGTTTTACTGCCCAACTTCAGTTTCAGGTTCTGTGTATGAGTTCAACAAGGTATGAATTATGTGCAATCACATGCCAATTCAAAGTGTTCTAAAAACACAAAAGTTTTTTCTTCCTGTCTGACCCTCAAATAACATACAAAGCTTACGAAGAGAAAGAAGCATAAATTATTTTACAAAACTAGCAGCAATTGGTTAATACCACACAAAAAGGAAAAGGGCACATACTGTCTGATATGAGGCAGAGGTGAATATTTTAATATAAACAAAAATATTAGCAATTCTAAACTTATCCTGTAATAAAAGTATTTTTAATAGTTTAGGTTCACCTCAGAACTGCAAAGATGATACATTAGCAAATACATTAGTTTAACATATCAAGATTAAATGAGAAATACAAACATCCTAATAGATGCCCAAGAGTATTTGGTAAAAGCCAGTTTGTAGCTATGATTTTAAAATGACAGAAAAAGAAATATTGCCAAATTAAAAGAGAAGAAAATATTGAACCAGAGAAGCGGAGGATAGTCTTTTTCACAGTGAGAGAAATGAAGCCGTTAAAATCAGACACCGGGGGCGGTGTCTGATCTGCGCTTCTCTCAGCCTGTTCTGGAGATTCTGGAATCTTGGTCTGATGAAGAGGAGTTAAGACACAAATGCTGGGAGGAGAGGAGAAGAGAGAGATGTCTTTGTTGTTTACGACTATCATCTCCGAGACAAGCTAATTAATTGACAAACTAAAAATAGGATACCTAGGTATAAATATGTAAAAATTAGCAGCCATTTAGAATATACCTAGGGAGTTACTCCATTAGAGTATCACCAGCTATAAAAATGATAAAGATTGTCAAGCTGGAAATGATGGAAACTCATCAGGTCTCAATTGAATAAACTCAGTGTTCCACGGATAGCGGCAAAGTCAATTCACAAGTTCAGGGGCAAAGTCAACACAATCAATAAAATACCAAATGAAATTCTCACAAAATCTATTCATAAAACTCTGTTCTGAATTGAACTGGAGTGTGGGCTGTGGACCAGAATCATCTGCTTTTCTGGAGAGTTTGGTAGAAATGCAAATTATAGGCTCACTCAAGACTTAAATTGTCTTCTTGGAGGTGGGACCTAGAAATCTATATTTGACGAGTTTTTCAGGTGATTCCAATGGGCAATAACATTTGAGAAGCTTTGAAATAAGATAGAGAAGGGTAATTGATTTCAGAAGAGCCTGACAGTGCACATATGTAAAGAGATTTTTGTCAGTTTTAACAACTCCTTTTTAGAAGGTTTTTGGTTATAATCTTGGTTGTATCATTTAAGTTGAGGGTGCGGTACAGTATATAAGGGGGCAGTATTTTGTTCATCTGCTACAAACTGATTTCAACCTTAGAAATAGTACAGGCATTCCCTTTTCTAATGTCTTTACATGTTTAAATGTCACTGTATTTTTCTTCGTCTTTCCAGTAAAAGCAAACCAATTTATATTGTGTCTTTTTCTTTAGAAATCATCTTATTGCGCTCTTTTGCAGCACTGTGCTGGTGTTTGCAGTGGGCTGAGATGCTGGGGTCTAGGGCTCCAGCCAAAGGTGGGCTGAGTAGGGCTGCACGGGAGGTTAGAGAGCAGCTTGAAGGCAAAGGGCGCTAATTAAAATGATAATGGCTAACACTTCTTAGAAACAAACACCTTCTGTGGGTGTTTTTCACAAATAATTATTTCCACATAATTTTAAGCATACTTGGGGAAAAGAGAGAAGATCATCATTAAGTGTACACACATCTGCATTTTGATGCAAACATTGGTTTAGCTACATTTATTGTCACAGTACAATTGTCCTTGATTTTCAGTGTTTAAATTTGCTGAAAGATTACTTAAGCTAAAAAAAAATGTTATTTGAGCTGCTAACTCTGGTGGGTACTTTATTAAGACCTTAATGGTGAAATACACAACACAACAAAAAATCCTTTAATTTGTTCTGTTATTTTCAGAGCAAAGATGGTCGACCTTTGCCAGCAAGGGATAAACGCTCCTTAAAGCAATTTGAAGAAAGGTTACGAACACTTAAGAAAAGAGAGAGGCACTTAGAATTCATTGAAAACAGCTGGTGGACAAAATGTTGTGGTGCTCTGCGTCCCCTGAAGGTAAATAGAAGTCTAAAACATGATGTTGTCGCTTTTCTCCGAATTGCTCTACTGTCTCTTGGAGAGCCGGGTTCTCCTTTGGAGGCAGAGTTTGAATAATGTAGTTGAATCTCAGTTCCTTGGTAGTTCAGGCAAGGTATATAAAACTTCAGAGCTTCATTCATTCATGTTTAGTTAGGGGTTATAGGTGAATTAATAAAAAATTTAAAGAAAAATAATGTACTATGATGCTAGAATATTTTACAAATTTTACTTTTCTGTAAGCAGGAAAAATGGGACCCATAATAGAGCTGCAGAATACTGAGAATAACTGCATTTGCTTCATTTTTAGATGATGCTTTTGAAAATACATACGAGGTATATTTGAGATAGAAAACCATTGTTGTCCCGTTTTGGGAAACCAGTGTTTGCCAGTCTCCAGCATTGGGGACTGTCCTACCTGAGAGGAAGGTTGAACTCAGGCTGTACAGTGTGACTCAGACTAGGATGGAAATCGGTCTCCTGGCCACAGACCGTTCTGTATGTGGGAGCGTTCTGTGTACCAGGAGTTTGTATGCAACTCTGTAAGCTTACTGCAGAAAGTACAGTGATACATTGATTTGGGGGAACAGTGAAGCTTCAAAGTATATGTAGTCTCGGTTTCAGAACGAATACTTCAGAGAAATCTATCAAAGATGAGTCAGGTAGAATTCTGTTGCTGCTTTGTCTGCTTTTATAGTTAGAAGGAAATGTATTAACTGCTTATCCTAAAAAGCTCTTTTGAAAGAGTTTTTCAAAACATACTGCAGTAGTTAAATCATTTACTTTTCATATGCTCACTCTTTGAAGCTTCTGTGAGAATTTTTTATTTTCTGTGATGCTGAGAATACAACCTGGGGCATCATGCATGTTAGTCAAGTGTCTTGCCGCTGAATTCTGCCTCCAGCTGAGAGTAAATTTTTTAAGGACTTGCTTTAGTCTTTTTGCCCAAGGTGATTTGTCTTCATAGCACTGAACGTATGATGGCCTCCCACTCCTATTTTAGTGAAAGTTCTTTATAATTAATATTTATATCTCAATCTCTGTCTTCAGGTATCTTCTTTTAATCATATATATCTCATTTTAATGACAATGCTTAGAAAGATTTTTTAGTCAACTTTATTAAGTACGTAGGTTAACATTGACAAAGATATGCACATGTGTAGAAGATCCACAACTCCAAACCTATGTTGTGTGCTGCCTGTTTTTGAGCTTATCAGTAGGTCACCATTGATATCCTTTCATCATTAAGATTTAGTTTTAAGCATTTCTGAATTTCACATAAATGGAATCAGAGAATATAAAAAAAGTGTTTAGTCTGGCTTCTTTGGCACAGCCAAAGGCCTTTGAAATTCAACCACATTGCTCCATTTTTTAGTGATTCATTTCGTTTTATTGCTGAATAATATTCTGGTGTGTGTCTATATCACATTTTGTTTATCCTCTCACCAGTGTGTGGACATTTTGGTTGTTTCCAGTTTGAGACCATAATGAATTTTTTTTTTTTTTTTTTTTTTTTTTTTTGGTTTTTTGAGACAGAGTTTTGCTTTGTAGGTCAGGCTGGCCCTGAGCTCAGCCTCAAACTCACATCACAGCCATCCTCCGCCTCTGCCTCCCGAGTGCTGAGATTACAGGCGTGAGCCACCACGCCCGGCACTGTGGTATATGGTGCTGGTTGCTGCTGGGTGTGAGTCTCCACACCCAGTATTGTATGTGGTTACCGGGGATCGAACCCGGGTCCACTGAGCTAAATCCCTGGCCCATGAATATTGTTGATAGTAATGTTTTTGCACAAATCTTTGTGTGATTTCCTTTATGTCTCTTGAATAAATACCTAGGAGTAGAATTTCTGGGTATAATGTTTAATGTTTCTGTAATATTGTAAAAGACCGTCGAAGTAGTTTTCAAACTGATTCTAATATTTTGCCTTCCCTTAGCAAAATCTGAGGTTTTCTTATTGCTTTGCATCCTTGCTCATTCTTATGTAATATTTATAAGAATTGTTCTAATACTATGCAGTAATATCTCATGGTTTTGCTTTCTGTTTCTCTGTTTTCTTAATGATATTGAGCATCTTTCATACATCCTTCGGCTGTTTAGATATCTTTTTTTTTTTTTTTTGAGACAGGGTCTTGCTTTGTATTTCAGGCTGGCCCTGAGCTCACTATGTAGCCCAGGTGAGCCTGGAATTCATAGCAATCCTCCTGCCTCTGTCTCCTGAGTGCTGGGATTACAGGCATGAGCCATCATGCCCAGCATTGTGGTATGTGGTTCTGATTGCTGGTGGGCGTGAGTCTCCACGCCCAGTATTGTATTTGGTTTCTGAGGATTGAACCTGGGCCCTTGGGCTTGCAAGACAGATGCCAGAACCACTGAGGTAAATCCTCAGCCCTATTTAGATATCTTTTGTAACATACCTGTCTAAATCTTTTGTTTAATAATTTATGTTGGGCCGGGGAGTTAGCTCAGTGGTTCCAGCGCCTGACTTGCAAGTGCAAGGACCCGGGTTTGATCCCTGGTAACCACATACAATACTGGGTGTGAAGACTCACGCCCAGCAGCAACCAGCACCACATACCACAGTGCTGGGCGTGATGGCTCACGCCTGTAATCCCAGCACTCGGGAGGCAGAGGCAGGAGGATGGCTGTGATGTGAGTTTGAGGCTGAGCTCAGGGCCAGCCTGCACCACAAAAGTGAGACCCTGTCTCAAAAAAACCTAAAAAAAAAAAATAATAATAATAATAATTTATGTTTTTCTTTTCTACATATGTGTTTTGAATTGACACATAGGGTATATTTATGTGGTACAGTGGGACATTTCAGTAATATACACAATGAATGTGTAATGATCAGATTAGATTTTTCTATTCTGAGTGGATTTCAAGAATTCTTTATACTGTATACACTTAGCAAATACATGTATTATTAAT